>JARFIY010000097.1:0-293728 GCA_036346155.1 Sinelater perroti
AAAGAAGAATTAAAAATGAAGAGTGTAAGAATATGGAATATAACATTAAGACAGTAGCAGAAGAAACTCTAGGAAAGAAAAAACCAAAAGTGGAAAACCGCTAGTTCGATGATAAACATAACGAAAGTAGAAATAAAACACAAGAAGCAAGATTGAAAATGCTATAAACTGACAGACCGTAATTTGTAGAAACGTACGGATATCAGAAAAGAAGAACAAAAATATTACAGAAATGTGAAGAGATAATACCACGAGAATAAATTACGAAATTTAGAAAAGCATTACCAAAAGAAAGATGTTAGAAACTTTTACTAAAAAGTCAAAAATACAAGACATGGAGAGATCATCGTGATCGCCGTTCTGTAAAGATCAAAAGAAAATTTAGTAGGAGATGAGACAAGCGATTAAAACGTGGAGAGAATATTTTACAAAAATTTAAATTCAAAACACTTCATAAATTAAGTAGACGAAGAGAATCATAAAAACTACACGAACAAAGATAAAGTAGAGGTGTGAGCACCAACGACTCAAGAAATAGAGAGATTATTTATCAAATAAAAGCGGCAACAGCCTCGGGGGGAATGGTATAACAGTAGAGCTGGTAGAACATGAAAAGGAACAACTAAAGAACTTAAATACATAGTTTAATAAAAAAAAATTGAGAGAAAAAAGAGATACCGTAAACATGGAATGAAGTAATAATTATACCATTACATAAAAAGGGCAGTCATACAAAGTGTCAGAATTATAGAGGGATGGCATTGTTACACACCGTCTAGAAAATATCAGTTACAGTAATACGCAACAGACTACAGGAACACTCAGAAAACATAGAAAAAAAATTTCGTGTAAATAAAGGAATTAGAAATGAAGAAGTGTGGGCCTAAAAATAAGAGAAAAAACGAAGTACATGTATATGAGAAGATAAAAAGAAAAAAGGAACAAAAAAATCAAAATAGAACTAAAAACTAGAGAAAGTAAGGAGTTTTGTCTATTTAGGAACGATTAAAGAAGAATGGTGACAGCACAGAAGAAATAGCAGCAACAATAGTAAAATGAGATCGTTGTGGATGTGCGCTGAAAAAACTCTTGAAGACCAAATTGATATCTCGTAAAACAAAAGCAAGAATCTACAAGACACTTCTACGACCCACAGTGACTTAGGAAAGTAAAACATGGACTACGAACAGAAAAGAAGCAGAAAAATTGGAAATCTTGAAAGGAGAATGCCCAGGCTAATATTCCGAGGCAAAAGAAGGTGATATATGGAGAAGGAAGACTAACGAGGAGCTGAGGTTAAAGTATGGTGAATTTACAATGGCACAGTTTATAAAAAAGCAATGTTTAAGATGGCTAGGACATATAGAAAGAAGAGAAGGTAACCGTATAGTAAAAAAATACTGTGTTTAAAATTAAATAGTTTAGTTACTGAACACTAGACGTGCAATATATATATATATAACCGTAAGAAAGTAATTCGGGACGCAACAACGTAAAACTTAAAATACTTATTGAAGAAAAAACTGATAATATATACAGAAATTTACCTAACTAATAGATCTAATTGATTAAATCTACTAAATTAATGTAGATGCGCAATACATTTAACTATGACATATTAAAACTTGTTACCGACCTTTTGGGTAGGAAATACAATACATACAATAAACAATACAATAAATAAATGGAAGAACACACAGGCACATTCAAGTAGAAACTAAAAAAAGGAGCAAACAACAAGATGCAGAAATTCACAAACCAGAAAACTGCAATTTTATAAAGATACAAGAAACAATATAAACGTGGCTAATAATGGCACATTAACAAAATATAGACTATCAAACTACTGGGGATATATCTAGTCTAACATCTAGTCAACATAAGGAATATACCTACAAGTTATGCGATGTAGCAAAAACATCTCTATTGCAGACTTTACCATAACCTGCGTGTAGAAGCGGCCCTGGAAAACTGAAGCAGTATAAGGTGCTGGTTGTACCAGACGAATTTGGCAGACTAGAAATAATACGGGGAAAGTATAAGGTAGTTCCGTTACCTGCCAGGGTGAGCGTTAACGCAGTTGGGGCGGACACTAGGAGTGCAATTAAAAGTGGTAAAGCATCTGCTCTGTATATATTACGCACGTGATGCTTATATGATCGGCTTTGGTGGATGGAATGATCTGATAGACTGCATTTAGCCTTTGTAAAGTTCAGCCTCTTTCCTGATATCTTCTGTCTCAGTTGATATCAGTGGTCGCTGTCTCTGAACTCGATTGGAGGTATCTGGTGGAAGTTTGGGTACTCTCGGAATCTTGGTCATAGCTATAGGTAATAGAGAAAACTGATTGAAAAGAGTAATTTTTTGGCGGACTTCTCTGGGATGGGCGTCTATAGTCCCTCTCGAGTTTTTTGATGATAATATAATTATCGTAATGGCTAGAGGGTTGTTCGTTGCGTTCGACACTAGCAGCACTTTTATGATCAGTACGGACATCGGTTTTTTAAGAATGTTTTTTTTTGCGATTCTACTCACGAGTGCGTTTGTTTGGCTGGCCATCGTTGATCGGCGAAGGAGGGTTATTTGAGTGAGAGAAGGGGGTAACAGTAGTTGCCGCATTAGCGGTTGAGTTATGGGCAACTGATTCTTGTCGAAACACCTTTAAATTTGTAGGTTTGGGCGGAAGCATCCGTATGATGTACCATATTGCTAAGTTATATATATGCTCGGATAGGGTTCCGCGGTTAACTATGTTTAAACACCTTAGTTCACGGGATGAACCGCGTCTATTTTGAGAAAATTCTCGACGTTTCGGCATCGGCTTTGATGCCATTTTCAAGAGGTTAGCTCTTCACTCGGGGTCTCAATCTGCCTACTCCCCAAGGAGAGCTATGAGTCTTTGAATAAGACTGAGTTTTCGTGTGACCTGCTTGATCTTTTATAGGGCTGGAAGTGAAAGTTTGTTTGGTGGGAGATGCGTAAATTTTACTAATGGCCCAATATCTAAGGCGGCGTTCAGACGTGACGCAGAAATAAAAAGAACCGTGACTATTGTATGGTGGTTTTAAAGTGCAAATTCCCGATTGGTTGCAAGGAAAGCCCCGCAACACCAAAAAGCTTAAGTAAATAAAAATCAGTAATCGTTGAAAAATATTTAATTTTTTTTTAAAGTCCATAGAAAATTAAGTTGTCCCCCATTATGTTCTCTGCAATGTCAATAGATGCAGAAAATGTTACCATGTCCTGTTACATGATGCTGTTTAGAAGTTGAGAAATCAGAAAGGTGGCAACAAAAAGAAATAAACAACACTTACAAACAAAGAGAAAATGGAGAAAATTCAAGATAAGAAGGTGTTTGGTGTGATATCAGAGGTATGAGTGATAATTGGGAAAGTATCTGACGATTGTTCCCATTATTCTGATTGGCCCAAAAAGCGGTATCTTGGCAAATGCCTTCTTGGATTGTGTCGATTATTATGACGGTGAGATCTCAAACTTTTTTGAATTTGATGGAGAGTATTGTTTACTACCTCTGGAATGACAAGGAGAAAACTTCGACATTAACAAGAATTCTAGAATTGCATCTCGGAATAGTTGTGGCGCGAATGAGACCGAGAAATCTTAGTTGGAGGGCGTACAGAGGAAGACGGATCTCAAACTCTATCTAACTTTAAATGGTTGAAAAGTGGCTTCACTTGGAGAACGTGCTGCTACTGTTACCAAAACGTCCTATAATTGTTATCGGTTTTCGAGCACTATTTTCTTATGATTGAAAGAAAGATTGTGGAGGGATGTGAAAACCATTAATTGCAAATTGGACTTACTTTGACTGGGTTGCATCAAAGACATATAAAAACCGGGATCGCAGGAAAAACGATTTCATTATGTGCTACGGAAGGAGTAAACCCTGACAGTGCCTTTTAGGAGCTAGTAAAAGAGCAATTCCGCTTGGAGTCACTTGGAATCATCAACAGAAAGAAGTTACTATTATCTAAAAGCAATCAACGAGCCAAACAATTAACAGAATAGTACGTCAAAAAAATAAGAATTCCTGAGTAGCACCGATGCTGTGGAAGTCAAAAGACCTTGTACTGCCTGAAACCAAAAAGGCAGAATTCCGGCAATTGCTATACCTGGAAAAGCAGATAGACAAAGACGAAAAACTTTTTTTTTCATTTTGTAAGAACAAACCCAAACATACCGGAAAAACTGAGAACGGGCTTAAACTATGCAACGAAAACTAATTGAGTGAGCCTGGACGATGCCTTGATTTGGCGATGTGCCCTCTAATCAATGTCATACTGAAGTTCTATCAACGCAGTGCTTTTTGGTGGGGACATCAGAGACATGTTCCATATGGTAACCTGACAGGAAAACGTATTTGAGCTACGCTTTACGCTGCAGAAGAGGAAAGACAGCAGTCGACTTTCGGATGTATATCAGATAGACGTGATGGTGTTTGGGACAGTCAGTTCGCAGTTTGAGACACAACGGATTAAAAATAGGAATGCTTCGAAATCATTCAAATCCGAAGGGTGTTGTGTTTAAGTTTAAACTAAAAAGGAAACGGATAAGTACAAAAATTATTACAGGAGAAAAGATTCCAACCACTATGACTTGTAGAAAACTAGAAAGTATGTAGAAGGATCCTCTTTTAGGACGTACAGCGTACTGCAGCTAGTTAGGATAAAGACATGAAGGCAGAGCTGTTAACAAAATGGCATCAGTTTTCGGAACAGGTGGTAAAGATACCGAGATGTGTAGTACATGCAACGTCAAATTGCCACAAACTGCATCTTATATGTGATATCAGCCAACATGCATTTTGTGCAATTGCGTTTCTTCGTGCTACTGGTAGGGAAGGTGACATCAACATCAACATCAACATTATGATGGCGAATCATCAATTCTATCACTAAAGATAAAAAAAATAAATCCAATTGAGATTAAATGCAGGTAAAGAACACGTTGCAAAAATATATGACCTACTGGAGATTTTACTATAGTCCAAAATACGGACAAGCCGACTTTGCACATTTGCTACAATAGATCCACAGAACTCGGAACAAAATTTTAAGTTTCCAATTTTGTTTTCGCTACGGTTCAGTTGAAAAACGCAAGTCCTAAGTACAACTGCTTTTCTTCCTAAAGAGTATCGAGAGCTACTGCCAATGGTTTCATAATTATAAAATATTCATCCAAAAAATCTAGCTGTATCGTTTTCAATTTAGAAATCTTAAGTTCATCACACATTAAATACAAGTGTTCTTTTAAAGCGAGAATCATTGCAACACAATCAAAAAACTATTGACGCTATTCCAAATAATGTTCACCAGAAACACTATAATACATTTTTTTCAAAACAGTCTTGCTTGCGAAATTAGTCTTTTGAATATCACTTGTTGCAACCAGATTGAATATATGCAAACATCATCACCTTATTCAAATTTTGGTCTTGGAAATCACAGGAAGATAATGTCTGTTTGACATCTTTTTTCGGCAGATAACATAAGCCCAATCTTTCTATTATAGGTGCTTTCACTATAGAATTAAAGTTGGTTAGTTGAATTTGAAAAAGAATGTAATATGAAAATTTTTAAATAAAAGAAAGAAATTGTTTATGTAACTTTACATGGAAATTGGATGTTGCCTTGGGAGATGCACTTATTAAACTGACGTTTGTACCTACACATATTTGCCATTTTGCTACGATTTTGTCTTCATTACTTGAAACAACATTAAATATACCACAATTTAAAACCAATGGCAATTTTCTATTGTTCATCCTAACTTGTCGAGTTTATGAACTTTTAGCAAATGAAAATGAAATGCTTATTATTTCACAGATGGGACAAACTTTCTAATCTGTAACAACTAATAACCATTGAGAAAAGTAATTCACCCTCCAGTTGGATAGATACCTACCTGATATTGTGATATTCAAACTTCAAACTACCTATATGGGTTTAAAATGTAAAATTTGTACACGTTCTATTCCAGCAACTAGAAATTCAAATGTAATTTGGAAAATGTAATTAGATTAACTGTAATTACATTAGACGATACAGTAATTACCAACCGAATTACTGTAGAAGTAATTGAATTACCTTTTCAAATAATTGTAATTAATTATTTTGTAAACACTGTTTATAGCTAAAGATATACAACAAAAACAAGAGGGAAACTGTACACATCCCCATTTACAATTTTATTTAATGCTGAAAGTATACTCTAGGCTATGGAAATGGAAGATTTAAGAGTGCATCCCTACATAAAGAGATAAATAAGAAATGAAATAAGACAAGAATTACAGATAGTACCAATTTATAACAAAAAGTCAAACCATTGAAAGTATAGAACTAATATACTAAAAAAGAAAACTAGTAGAGGACCTATAGTCAGAACAATGATGGGAGAACTATAGTAAAGAAATAAATATGATTTGGTTAAAGGTAAAAATTACATTAAAAGAAAATAATTTAAATTAATTTAGACAAAAGTAGCACAAAAGAACACCAACCAAGAGAAAGGGTTTTGATTATATAAGATATTAAGGCACTCGATCATCATCAAACTACTAACAAACTATTACTTATGTCAAGTTGTAGAAGATTATTGGCAAAGGAAATTTAATTTATTACAACTCCGCAAGCATAGCTTGCCATGTGAATCGGCGCAGATGAAGAAGTGAGAGAGTCGCTGTTCGACAAGGACATTGCTTCGGGTTCAGTTGGGAAAGGGGTAGGTACACTCTGCGACATAAAAGGCTCGGTGCAAAAACCGGTCAACTCCACTTCTCAAACAGTGGGTTTTTAGTGCATAAAGAATTTAGATTTTACCAATTTTATAACGCAAAATTTCATTTCTTTTACTTTTAAGCTTCACTAGGCAACCTCTTATCCAGATAAGTAATATTTTTAAAGCAGAAATGGTAAAATTGATAAAAAGCATTACATTTGGTATATTTATTTCATTCATGAATATAAACTAAACCAAGCTTATAGCTCTGATAAGAGCTGATTTTAACCGTGTTTAATAACGCAATAATTTTCACTGGATTGTACACAATCTGAACACAACGAAGAACAGACAGCAAGTGATTTCCGGCAGTGGGAGGGATGCTAGTCTACTGCTCATCAATCCGCCATGTGCCAAGCTGTTCTTGCTGCACCACCCCAAAATGCTATTTTTATTCTTTTGAATAAATCGATTTTTTTTATTTATATAATTTTGTCGACTAAAATACTATACATACCTTTTCATGCATATATTCACAAGACATTGGACCTTTCAATTCCTGCCACTTAATACTACATTCCACACAAGATTCAGAATAAATCCGTTTATAAAATTAGTAGTTTGGAAAATGTTCCAAATAATTAGAACACAAGTTTTAATCCCTAAAATAATAAATACTGTTAGACAAATGCTTTATTTTCTCATTTTCACAAGAATTAGTGTTACAGGAATTAGATTAGGCATTAGATTGCTTCTGCACCATGTTGGCCAGTGACGGGCCCGTGTTCTCTGCCAGATAATCCACAAACTTTTGATAAGGCGTCTTGGTCAGCGCCATTTCTTTCCACAAGTCAGGCGTACGGTAAGCATACGTCTTGGCAAGGGCTGCATAGGTAGCTTTTGCAAAATTACCCAATGAGCCTGTCGATCCCCTGGCAGACGTGTAGCAGTCCTCGATGCCAGCCATCTGCAGCAATTTCTTTGGCACAGGGGCAGCCACAATACCAGTACCACGTGGTGCCGGAATCAGTCGCACAGCAACAGAACCACACTTTCCTGTGACCTATAAATTCCAAACATGAGAAGACTGCAATCACTGCTGAAATTTTACAACTCACCTTGCAGGGCACTGTGTGTGGCTTACCGATCTTATTGCCCCAATAACCTCTACGTACAGGCACAACAGACAATTTAGCCAGTATAATAGCTTCATCGATAGCTGTCGCCATTTCCTTGCTGCACTTTTCACCCAAACCAATATGGCCGTTGCTGTCTCCGACAATTACAAAAGCCTTAACACGAGTACGTTGACCTCCACGAGTTTGCTTCTGCACATGAACGATCTTCAAAACCTACACAAGATTAAGATGAAACTATGAAATACTTTAAAAAACGTCATTAAAGCACTAGAATTTTCATTATGCAAATCAGAATACTAGGCCATCATAGGATAAAAATCCTCTGGTGGAAACCGCAAAAGTGAGATATTGTTCACCATTTATAGACGTACACTATCGGATAACATTTTATCAGTCAACATACCTCATCCTTCAACGAGGGCCCAATGAAGTGGTCTATGATTTCGTGCTCTTTAATAGGCAGCGAGAAGAGGTATATTTCTTCAAGGGACTTGATCTTGCAGTCATGCACCAGCAAACCCAGCTTGGTCACTGGTACCCATTCCTTTTTATCTTCCTTGCTGCGACCACGACCCTTGCTGCGACCACGACCCTTGCCGTGACCACGACCCTTGCCGCGACCACGACCTTTGACGCGGCCTCGAGCGCCACCACGCCCACGTGCATCGCCAAAACCGCCTCGAAAACCACTTCTAACTGGAGAAGCGTCTGCCATACTATCATGCACAAATAAACATGATTATCACAAAAAGCCGGCAGCTACGTTACTTCAAGGCTAATCGCAGCACGTGCATAAAACTTGTAAGGTTAAGTTTAAAAAACAAGAAAATTATGTAATTTATGGTCTCATATATACAACTATACATTGCACATTTACTATACAAATACTAAAACACAAAATAAAACTCAAAAGATAAACTTACTTCAGTCCTTCCTGCTACAACGTACAAAGGTGGAAAGATGGCCGCTGTGCGTTGCGTCCGTATACATTGGCAGAGGAAGTGAGTCATAAAAATTGGTTTATATAAAACTGTATCAAACTTTGATATTTATAATAGTATCAATTAGGCAAATATACACATAAATATAATTGAATTTAGTTTTATTTGAAAAATAATAACAATAATAAAAATAACATCATTATATAGGGTAAGTCAAAAGCAAAATTTAATAATTTCTTAAAAATCTATTTACAAATCAACATTTTTATTATTAATTTCTAATAATTGGATTATCGAGAGTAGCGACGTTTAAATTTAGTAACTTTTGAATCATATTTAAGTTCAGAAATACAGGGTGGAGCAGAGGAAACGCATGTTTTTCACAATTGCATTCAGTAATAGTACTTTTATTGAATATTTGAAATTTGTACCTACATACTATCTACATACGTTAATTAGGTTCGAAAAATAATGTCTTGGAGTAAACGTCCTACTTGCCGGATACAAAGTTGGATCATCTCCTGAATGTTACGTACGGTTCTCTCCAATATGTTGTTCGGTATAGCCTAAATTTCGTGACGAATGGAAATCTTGAGGTCATCGACTGAGCGGGGCTTGGTCATGTATACTCTTGATTTTAAGGAGCCTCACAAAAAGGAGTCAGACATCGACAGATCGGGTGAGCGCCAAGGAACATCATCAAATCGAGAAATGATATGTCCTGGGAACATTTGTCGAACCTCTTGCACGGATGCTCTCGCCGTGTAAACTGTGGAACCGTCCTGTTGGAACCACATTTCCCTCATGTTCACTCGGTGCCTTTCAAGTTCTGGATGAAGGAAGTTGTTTAACATTTAAACGTAGCGCGCTGATGTCACAGTAACTGCAGTTCCTCATTCTTAAAAAATGTGAGGTCCAACAATCCCTATCTTGAAGATGCCGCACCACGCTGTTACTTTTGACCTGTAGAGAGGTTTTTGGTGTAGTTGATGTGGGTTCTTCGACGCCCAGTACAGACAGTTCTGTACATTAACGTAACCTTGTAGATGGAAATAGGCTTCGTCACTCATGAATACTGTGACATCTGCATCTTTTGTAAGAATACCGTCCATTATGCGATAAAATTTTCTGCGCTACACAAAATCTCTTTCACTTAGCTGCTGGACAATCATTATTTCGAAAGTTTTCTTCAGAACACACATGAAATTAAAAAAATAGTTTTTTACCAATTCCGAGAGCTAAACGTTTCATGCCATGGGTGGTATAATGTGTGTTACACCTTCTTCATCTGTAACGTCTGCGAGTGCTATTACAAGATTAAAAAAATTACCCGCAGCAAAAGAAATTTGAATTTCTGCCACTCAAGTACTTTGATATGAGTCCTACAGTTGGATTACAGAATTTGAATTTTCAAAATTTCGACATAATTGATGATTCATTTGATATTTCAACTACTGACTTCGTGTGGTTGTATAAAAAAACAAGAAACCCGCTTGAAACAAAAGGATGGGGTGGATTTCATAAAGAATTTTATGCAAATATTGATTATGAAACATCAAAAATAATTTCTCTTCCTTTCGTTGATAACCTTCCAAGTGATTACAACACGATATTCACCGTTCTTGTTGAAGCAGCTCAAAGATGCAAATCAAGAAAAAAAGGCACGTGATATAAAGTCTTGTATCGATCTAAACAATGATCCTTATAATTTAACTTCTGCCACGCTAAGGGTTTCCACATGCTCATAAGTTTTTTGGAATCGATTAGGTTTATTATGAAGCGCAGAGAAATCGGCAGAAAAAGCACTTCAAGGGCACGCTTATTCGCGAGCAATAAGAGGACACACACTAGTTCAAGCTGCATTAGCTTCAAAAGTATTTGAAGATGTACTTCTGGTGAGGAAGAAGTATCGTATGTATGTAAATATACAGAACAAATAAACTCTATCGATGATGATTTAGAAGAATTTTAAAATGTCGTTGCTTCTATAAAAATAAAATTTATTGATGAATTACAAAAAATAATTGAAAAAGGACCAACAGCTAAGTTGTAGATACATCGTGAAGCGTTTTATAGAAGCAGAAAGAATTGGAAATTGGAATCTGCATTTGAAATGCGTAAAAGCATGTTGCCGTACTTTCACGCAAGTGGCCATCACCTATATTCCAAAAGTTGCCATATCTATCGCCAAGATATGATGCAATTAGAATCAATTTATTTGATTATATTGACGGCTTGCTGTAACATGAAAATTGGCATGACGTTTTTCCAACATATCTGTATTAAGGGGAGTGGGGGTTTTATGTTGCATACTGGTCATCGTTAGGTTCTGAGGTTGATTTTGTTGTTCTTGATTAGCTTGTACTTGTGTAATTTGCTGTTGCGTTGTTGGTTGAATTGACCGCTGTTGATTTCCGGAGGTAAGTATTTTACAAGCTAGACCCGGGTTTCTTCTGTTTAGGATGTCGACATAAACTTTACAGCCTTTGTAATTAGCTGGGTGCGCACCGTCGCATAGTACGCATTTGGCAGGTTTAACATCATTACGATTTTTTGAACACGTGCGATAGTCGTGCACATTTGACGCATCGGGCTGGCCTAGTGCACCTGTTCCTTGTGTGGCCGTAGCACTGGCAATTTTTACATTGAGGTATTTGCGTTTTCCTTATTGGTTCTTCAAATTGCACAATTGCATTTTCAATATTTTTAATTTTAAATATGTCCTTGTTATTTGCGTTAAGCTTGATATCAATGAAGAAGAGATTTTTTCTTCTCAGTTTCTCGGTTGATAACATTCATAATATTTACAACTTCGTGCCCTGCTTTCAATAGTTCTTCCTTGATTAGGGCAGTTTCTGTGGAATGGTGCATATTCTTTAACAGGACTCTGTATGTCTTCTCCTCTTCAAGGCTATATGTGTGCCTTGCTACTTTATTTTATCAAGAGCCTCCTTAATAATTTATAGTCTTCTACTTTTTTTACTTGTAATTTGACTTTGTTACCTTGCAATAATTGATAATTGTAAGCTGTTTTATCTATGTGGTTATTAACTAAATGTAACAGAGGGTTTATTGGTGTTACATAGTGATTTATGAAAGGAGGAACTTGAATCTCTTTTTTCTCATTTTCTGCAGCGGGTATCGATCTAGTGGATTGCTCTCCTGCATCATTTGCGACTGATGCTAGTGCATCGTACCTGTTGGAGGTGGATGTTCCTGTGTTAGGCTGCTTCCTTAACTGTGAAGAAAGATCACCGCTTCTCCTTCTTTTATGTCGTCTTACTTCTTGAAACTCATTTAATGTTATAACTTCTGATTTATCACTGGCGACTGACATAATATCATCGTTGTTAGAAGGATTTGTCAACTGGTGCGGTATTGTATTCATAACATGATCTGATGGCGCCCCATGTTGCAGCGCTTGCGAATATAAATAACCAGAGTTTATCAGTGCTGTATTTGGAACACTTTGTTGTGAGGGGTACGATTCCCGCATAGGTAAATAATTAGGTGTTTGTTGTATGAAAGTATTCATCCGTGTTTTATTGGCCTGGGGTATATTCCACTGTGGTATCAAAGTTTGTTGAGATTGCTGTAACTGCATTGTTTGTGGTTGCTGTGCTTGCGCCCGCCACTGCATTTGAGGTTGCGAATTATACATGAAGGGAATGTTGTTATTTGTTGATTGTTGTGAATAATAGGTGTTTGAATTAGCCGTAAAACCGGCATTATTGTTGTACATAATGTTACGTTCTGCCAAGGATTGGAAATTTGATTAAGTTTACCAGAATAACAGCTAGACCCAGCAGATAAGTGGCACGGGTTCCGATACCGCGCCTGACCTCTGTCTGGATATCACACACGAACCACACCACGTCTGTTCGGCTCTGCTATTCAATATATACTATCTGAAAATTATGGCATTAGAAGAAAGATTCATCCCGCAAACTCAAGACCTACTTGATAAGGCTAAGTGTATCTTTGTACATGGTAAAGGCAGCTTTTTCCGTGACACTTTGGTGCTCCATCGTGTTTCCCGTCAACAAGAAGAAGAGCACGGCTTCCAAGTACAGCATGCACTGCTTTATCGCGTCGGCCTCTTTGTCGGCCAAATGCTTCAGGCGCTTGGCCTCACTCAGGTACCTGTTAAGAAGACTTCCAAGTTAAAGGGCATAAAAATTCTAAAAGGGCTTTCAATGATGAACTTACCGTTCTTCGTCCTCTGAAGGCTCGTCGATCCGCTTGAATTAAGAATGATACTCTCTCGGCTGCTGCGACCAACTATTGAAACTTTTCTCGGTGGGGGACGGCACAGGAGGAGTTCTAGGTCCATCCCTTTCGTTTATAAGGCTAATTCGGCCACTCTTATTTTTAATCACAGTTTCTTTGTAACAAAGTGAGTACTTAACGTCAGTATTAGTAAGGGGCGAACTTACACTAAGCAAATCAGTCTTGCATTTGTTCAGCTCCGCTTCCCTAACATTAGCTAACTCGACTCGTCGAATTGCTTCAGACACTTTTTTGTTTGGTTTTGAGAGCTACCTTAATCAACTTAAATCAAACCTATGCAAATCTATCCTAACCAACACTTATCAAAGCACAAAGTGGAGGAACATTCACTGCCTGTATATTCAGTCTTATTATTTGTTTTGATTGCTTCTGTACTAATTGTACAAGATGAACGCGATATAGCTTCTTTAACTTCGTGATTTGGAATCGATGACAACAATGTCGGATTGGAAACAGTAGGCACTGCTTCGTCTTCCACGGATGAACTGCTTCTTTCGTAGTCACCATCCACGATGATAACGCTCACACCATCCTTCCCTTTGTCGTGTTTGCTGCCTTTTCCGCTACCTTTACTACCGCCCTTGCCTCCTTCTGAATCACGCTTAGAAGTGAACAACTTCCGTAGAGTATTACTTTTCTTCTTATCTTGTATCGACTTTCCTTCAGTATCCACTTTCACTGGACTTTCGCTTTTACCACCGTTCACCACCAACGTGGAACGCGACGGTCTATCACTATCAGATGATCTGCTGCTATGGTTAGCATTTGTATCACTATCTGAGCTCGCTGATTGACTTCGACTACGGTACTGTGAACGCGCTCTTTCGGTTTGTCTTCTTGTTCGCTGTCGGACGAGTCTGTTGCAGTCAACGGATAAGCAGCGTTTTTCATAGACGAATCCGGCCGTCCTTTTCTTCTAAACGGCGCGGCGTTTTCTTTTCTCTTTGGCACGTCCGTCAGTCTTTTCTGTTTTTGCTTGGTTAGTGTAGAAACGTCGACGTTTCCGTCTTGGTTTTGCTCGACCACATGATTTTTCGCAATCTTCTTAACTTTTCGCCAATCTTCATCTTTCTCCTGAAATCTTTACAAATTATGCCTGTGAGACTTTTTCGACGCCCCGAAGTTGACGGAATAGCGGTGCGATTTATTACTGATTCTCTTATGAGACCTCTTTGTGTCTGAAACTTTATGTGATATGTCTTTTTTGATAAAGTTCGTCTTCTAGGTGGAACAGGGACATTTTCCCTTCATCTTCCGAACTACTGGGAGAGGCCGGGCGTTTTGATTTTAACGGCGATCGACCTCTTTTCTTTACTGGCACCTCATTATCGGAACCACTCAGAGAACGATTTTTATTATTGTTAGTGCTGTTCGGTGGCCTTCCTCTTTTTTCAATTTTAAATCACAGTCAGAGCAGCTAACAGAAGATTTTATTTTTCTTGGACAAGCACAAAGCTTCGCAGCAGGAGCTTCCGGCTTCTTTATATTTTGAGGAGGTAACCGTGGCTTATTTCCGGCATGATTATTGTCAACATCAAAATCACTAACACAGTCAGCAGATTTAGGTCTCAGACTTGCGCGGTTCACAGGTTTCTAGATTTATTCGAAAATATAAAATACTTTTAAAATAGATTTTCACACATTTTTTTGTTTTAAAAATAGTTAGTAAAAGTGTTTTTTAGTTTTTCGAGAAATCTTGTTAAATGTTTCTTCGATGTAATATAGAAATGACATCTCAAAGTTGTTTTAATAATAGTAACACAGAAGCTTAAAACCATATATAAAGCATAAATATTATTTGAATTTTTTGTGGTAAAATAAATGTGTAAGGAATATACTACCTAACATTTTAATTGTAAAATTCAATTGCATATGGAGGGAGGGTACGGCGCTTAAAACAGAACTGATTAAACATTTTTTTAAAAAAAGTTTTTCAAAAATTAAAATTATAAATATCCCCTTACGTGTCAGTCGTTTGACCTGTCCAGACTAAAATTAGCCGGTGTAACCCTCCTATCGCAATTACCGCCTCCATCCTTGGCCTAAATAGTCCGGGCGAATTAGAATTTGAATAAGAAAAATCTTATAACGAATGACTTAAAAATTGGCAATCAAATCACAGAATACGACCCTAAATTGTCGACCATGGAGCTGGACCGGAACATATTGTTTATTGAAAAAAACCGAAACCGAACATCCTTTTTTCATTTATCAATTTGCGCACTTCGACACAATACAATAGAGATAAATTTCATTTTAATCCAACAATCATAAGGCACCAAACACAAAGCAAAATAAATAAAACAACATATATATATATATACATATACATATATATATATATATATATATATATATATATATATATATATATATATATATATATATATATATATATATATATATATATATATATATTGCAAACAGGTAGTAGCCGCTGAGCCAGATCCGCAGAATACGATGGATGGGGAAGCAATTTAAAGTACGATTCGTGCAATTTTGCCATTGTTGCGACCGACCTGTGACACGGTGTGTCGTCTTGGTGTAAAAGCACTTTTTTACTTTCCTTATCCTATAATAAGGAAAGTAATGTAATCGGCGGAAATTTGACCTATTCAGTTTTTCACATTTCTGGACGAATTATAGCCTCAGGACACCAAAAAAGTTGGTTGTAGCCATTTGTTCGTGTGTGTGTGTGTCTGTCGGTCTGTCAGTAAACAGGATATCTCGAGAACCGTAAGAGCTAGAGACTTGAAGTTTGGTATGCTAGTTACTTGTAGGTAGGGGACGCAGTGCGAAGCTTTTGGTAAAAATCGGCCTAGCCGTTTGGTCTCAAGGTCCCAAAATCGGTCGCAAAGCGTCCGCGAATCTAAACGGTTGAAGATACAAAAAATTTATGAGAATAAAAATGATTTGTTATCATGAGATAAACATGAATTTAAAATAAAAGTTGGTAAAATAGGAACTCGAAAAAAAATTGAAGCTCAGAATTTTTAATATACCGGGTGTTCATAAAATGTTTCGGGTAATTTATATTACCGGATAGATCAGATCGAGACGAACAAAAAATTACAATGAAATTTTTTGATCCGAAGTCAAATAAATAAGTTATAGCCCATTAAAAATTAATTAAACGGACCAATCACAGCGCGCTCGGAGAGCTACCGAACCGACTGCGGGAGGACGGGGGGGGGGAGCGCTTGGCCGCTAGAGGGGAGCACGCAGGCCGAGCTCGCACGGTTACCTTCAGTGACGTAGCAAAATTTTAAGTACGAGTCAATTATTGTGTTGTACTGTTTATTTTAATCAGCTTTCGAGTGTTGGACTCGCGCCTCGTCCTTTTTTAAATTAACAAATTTTTAGACGAGAGCAGCGCAGGGCCGAGACGATGGACCCGGTATAATATATAATAATAGGATAAGGAAAGTCGTGTGATGTTTACACCAGATTTTTCTTCTTTATTTGGGGTCGTTTTTTTCACAATATCTTCCTTCAAACCCACCAATAACGCTATATAATATTGGCTATTGATGGTTCTTCCTTTCTCAGAGTAATAAAATATTGTGCACCTTATCAGCTGACATTTGCGTTTTTGGTCGCTTTGGACGACTTTTGCCCTTTAATGTCCACTCAGCTGACTGCGAGTAAACGCGGTACCCACTTCAAACAGAGCTTTCTCATGAACGAATGTTTATGCAAAATGGTGTTTTCTGATATCTTTAAGGTATCAGCTATTTCACGAAACTTCATTTTACGATCGGCCAAAACTATTTTGTGGACTTTTTTTATGTTTTTTTGGACAACTGCCAAATTTGGGAGACCAGAGTATCATCGGTGTTTGCACGGTCGCGTTTAAAATCAGAAAACCACTTCCCTACCATTTCCCTCGATGAAGCAGAGTCCGAATAACACTTGTCAAGCCATGGCCTTGCTTGAACGGTATTTGTTTCTTATTACAAAGCAATGCTTTTTTCAACACAAAAAATTCAGATTTTTCTATTGTTTTAAAAATTACAAAAGTAGCGTTACTGAAACCACTGTAACTTGTGAACTAAACGTCAGATTGTCATGAAATCAACACGTATTATTTGAAGGTTAGTACCTCATAAAAATTGTATGGATTTGTCAACAATGGCGCCATCTAACAGTCATTCGACGAACTTATTGAGTGATGTGTTATATGATGGCTTAGCACTCCGAGTGGGGTATTGACGCTCCAAACCGGTGCTCTTTAGATCATTATGTGGGTGTGATCAGTACCCATTAACTAGGCTATTTTCTTATAAATTACTTTCTACTGTCTTTTGTTTTGTTCTTTCAATCTTTAAACATAATTTTCTTAATTCTTCTGTTACCTTTTGTATTCATGTTGTCCTTGGTCTCCTCCTTCTTTTCTTACAACCTGGGTTCCATTCTAACATTAAGAATATTGTTTTGTCTACACCGGTTCTCCTTCTATATATGACCCAACCATCTCAACCTTTGTTCTTTTATTTTCTTAACTATGTCTTTATCACTCTCTTGTTTTAATTCAAAGTTTATTGTACTCCGGCATTCGTTTGCTGATACTTTTACTTGTCCTATTATTGTTTTTCTTATTTTCTTCTCCAATATTCTAAACTTTTCTTTTCTTTCTTCTTTTGTTAGTACTTTGTTTATCATATCTTGTTCTGGTGCTACGGTCCCGTTTTCTTCTGTCTCAAACATATCTGTATCTGTGAATAGTCCTTTAAAGTATTTCTTCCAGGTCTCCATGTATTGGCTGTAATTTTCAACCGATTTTCCATTTTCACCTTTGATTCCCGTGATTTTACCTTTATATACCCTGTTTTGTTCTTTAATATTCTTATAATAGTTTTTTTGTATCCTTACCTTTGTTATTATCTTTTTTGTTTTATTCTGTTTCCCATCCAATCTCTTCTTGTTTTGCGATTGGTTTTCTTTGATTTCTTTCTTAACCTTTTATACTGGATTTGGTCTGCTTATTGTCTTCCCTGTTTGAACTTTCGCTATACTGTTTGTATATGCTTTTATTCTTGTCCATTGTTCTATTTCATTTTCATTTTTGTTATATTCTTTTAGTTTTTCTTCTAGTTTTTCAGCATATTTTTTTCTGGTGTTTTTATTATTTAGTTTTTCTACATTTCATTTACTTTTTTTGTTTATGTTCTGTTTTTTTACTTTTTGTTTCAATATTGAAACGTTACTGTTACCATAAAATGGTTGGTGTCTGCACATGCTCCTTTGTATGTGCGAACATCTTTTACTGTTGATTGTTTTCTTTTGTTAATTAATATATGATCTATTTGTGCCTAAGTTTCCTGATCCGTTGGTGTTATTTTGTGTCTGTTTGGGTGTTTGTGTTTAGTACTGCTTATAAACATACTTGTTGTTGTTGTTGCTAGATTGCACAGTCTTTGTCCATATTATTAGTATTTTGATGGAAAGTGTGTTGACCTGCTACTTGCTTGTTACATTCGTTCTTACCTATTTGTGCATTGAGATCACCCAATGCTATTACTGCGTCTTTCTTTGGTATATTGTCTGTTTTTTTCTGTAGTTTCTCATACAGTATTTCTTTTTATTCATCATTTGCTACTTTGGTTAATGCATACATGTTTAAAAGTGGTATGTTAAAAGGTTTCGCTTCTATTCTTGGGTAGGCCATTATCTGATTTATTGGTTTAAAGTCAATCACGTGATCTTTTAGTGTTTCTATTATTATAAACCCTACTCCTTATAATCCTTGTTTGTCATTTCCTGAGTACGATAGTGTATATTGTATTTTATCTATCCTACCATGTTCTTTCCATCTAAGTTCTTGTAACGCCGCTATATTTATTCTATATCTTTCCAGTTCCATCGCAATTGTCTCTATTTTGCCAGGTTCCAGCATTGTTTGATTGCGTTTCTTTTATTTTTATTTTTGATTTTATGATTGTTTTTATACTTTTTGACTTTTCCTATTATTTTCGAGTTACTATTTTTTGTATTTATTTTATTGGTTATGGTTATATTTATGTTTGCCTGATTCGTTGCCTTTGTCGTCATTGAGTAGTCTTTTGCTTGATGTCGTTATTTTTTTGTCGTGATTGTGTTGATAATTTTTAGTAGTTTCTTCCTTGACTTAGTTTCTTCATCATTTCCTGGGGATCTCTGGCTCTAGCTGTCCTTCCTTTCTTTATTTGTTGCTTCTACTTTGCTTGTATGGTTATGGGAGAACTTTGCGGTTGTATATTTGTTATTGGTTTTTTGATTGTTTTTTTATCTTTGTGTTTTCATCCCTTACTTCTATTAATTGTAGTTGTTCCAGGATGTATTCATCTCCGTTTACAATTAATTTATTATTTCTCATAAATGCATGGTGGCTGTTTTTTCTAATTTTTTTCATGTGCTCTACTAATTCTCGTCTTTTTGCTTGCATTTCTTTTGAGCGGTCTTCTTCTATGAATATTTTTGTTTACCAGTTGCTTTCAGGATTTCCAATTTTTTGTTCAGTTTTTTAATTCTTTCGAAATTGATCGGTTTTTACTTTTTCTTGTTGCTTACCAACACTTCTTGTCTCCAATGCTCATTTCTCCTTTATTGTTGGTGTCTCCATATCCCTTAATACCAACCTCACGTTCTCCTTTAGCTGTAAATTGTTTTCTTTTGGCTTTTCTTCAATTCCATGTATTATTATTTCCTTTTTTCTTATTTCTTTTCCTATCTCTTTCCTTCTCATTTTCTGCTTTGCTATTTTTACTTTAAGCTGTTGGTTGTCTCTTTTTAGTTGTTCATTTTCTTCGTTAATTTTATTTAATTCTGCTTAAAATAGGTCTACTTTCCTTTCCATGCGCTCTTCTCTTGTATCTATTTTTTCTAGTTTTTTATTTATTTTATTTATTTCTTGCAATATTTTTCCATCTTGTTGATTACTTATTTTTAATTCTGTTGGTTAGGAAAATTATTTAGCCTTACTAGTATTTAGTTTGCTCGTTTTGGCGTCGCCAGCCCAGTTACTTGTCATAAACTTACTTAGTTCGGTTTAAAACCCATACAGGCGCTAGCCTCACTTGACCCCGGAAACCTAGATATTACTATTATTTAATTTTTAATAAAGTTTAATTTACAGTTTCTAACTGTGTTTATAATTTATTATTCTACTCTTATTGTATCTTTCAATTTTATGCGTTTTTAACGATTACTAAACCAAATGCAGGGTTACCTGTTTTTATGCTTATTTTAGGGCTTCTCACTTTCGCTGAATCCCCGCCATGTATGTTTATTTTTCTTTATTCTATTGCGAATCACAAATTTCTAACAGCTTTGGGTCGACCTTCACCTTCCATTCTACATTTCTCGGCATTTTTTAAATAAAAACTATGATATCATGTTCTTTAATAGTGTTGAAAAAAAATTGTTTGGTAAACTTTTTGGTTACCTTCTTAGTTTAAGAAATAAAATACTGATGTATAAATAGACTGCTGGGCACTTCTCATTATAAGTCTGTAAAAAAAACTAGTTTTTTAAATTATCTTTCCTCTGATTTTCGCCGCTTATGTCGTTTTGTTCTAATACTTCTGCAGTTCCGAGAACGACGAGTATATCTGGAATACAAATTTTATCATCAGAAACTTTATTTTCGTCTGCCAGTTCGTTTACTTGCGATAAAATCAGAGTGATGTCAACTTCAATTTTACTTTAAAAAAATAATCCAGTGCTTCTTCCGAGGTTTTAAAGGGCTTTCATGTTGAAGTATCAAAAGTAATACAAAAGTGTTACAAAAATAATTTAAAGGCTATAATATAAACGCCCAGCGTTTTATTTATAAATTGCTGTGTTTTAGTGACTGTACAATATTCTTGTAACTTTTGATATTATTTAATAAACCAAAACATGTGATAAAAAAATAATTAATATTGCTATTTACCTTATTATTTTTTATGTTACTCTAATATAATATTAAAGACGCACGTGAAACAAAAGCTCAAACGCTTCACCGCTTGAAGGTTTACTAAAAAATGCGAAATATCATAACTAGTTTAGCCGACGACTAAAAAATTACACAAAACTACCCCAAACATTCAAGTCTGTCACGCAGAGGTAAGATTTAAGTGATCTACTGTTAAACCGCTGGGCGCTAATGGGCTAATCTACGCTTAGTATACATTATTGTCTTTTATAAATATTATTTTTGTTTGCCATTATAATTAAAATGTTTAACTATCTATATTTATATGCTTCTAGCCTTGCTGACTACTTTTCTCCCATCTTTTTCTATTTCTACTAAATAAATTATGAATTTTCTGGACACCACCGAAGAAAGTGATTGATTCGTCGTAAGATTCTGCTAAATCCACTCTAACAAGATTTAAAATACGGTTTTTACAATCAGAGAATGTGCAATTTTTATTTTTATACAAACGAACCATTTGCCACTATTAAATTTTTTATGATATGTCATATTGTTTCCGTTATCGTAGCCTTATTATACATAGTTTTTAAAATACAAGGTGGTTCAAATATGACCGGGACTGATTTTTTTGCAAAAAAATGCAAGCACTTTCTTGCATATGTCAGTCTTCAATGCACTCCTTTTCGGAATCAACACATTTTTTACAACGTTCTGGAAGCATATGGACGTTTTTTTCAAAACAGGCTTTTTGTTGGTAGCGTATCCACTCCCGAACTGTTTGGATGACGGCGTCGTTGTTCGCAAACCGCATGCTTTGCAAGTTTGATTTGAGCTTTTCGAATATATAGAAAATATTTCAACCGAATAAGAAGTAACGATAAAAATATAAAGTACATGTGTTGCATTTGCACCAGTAACATTGAAAATAAACGCTGCTTGATTTCGCTAACTTATTTGGGGAAATCGGTAGCTGACCAGCAAACATGTGCCACGATGACTATTAGTCATAGTAGCGTCTAGTGAACAATAAAATAAACGTGTGGAAATCTTAACAAATATCTGCAAAGTAGGTCTCCCGCTTCCTTAAGGGCTAATCAGAAATTTGTGCGATTTTAGATCTTTCTGATGAAATCATTTTGCACTGTAACATGATGTGTGATAAAAACTGAGTTTATCATTACATCTTCTAGTGAAAAATAGGTGGAGAATAGGGCACAAAAACGGATAGAAAATTACCAAAACTAAAATGAAACAGTCTATGAGAAAAGTCCTTGCAACCCTGTTTTGATATCACAAAGGCACCGTTTTCACTAATCTCTTCACCGAACTATACACAATAAATGCAAATGGTTCCGTTGGATCGATTCTAATTAAAGTGATTAAAGGAGCGTCCGATGTAAGGGAAGACGGTAGATTGTTAATTCTAGACAACATAGACCGGAAGCAATACTGAATTGGTTTTTGAAAACCAATCAAAAAACAAAATTATATTTTTTATAAAATTTTGTGGAAACTCTAAACATCATCTGGTTCTCTGGAAAGGATATTTTACGATATATGTATATCGAAGGCTTCTAACTTTTTACGGGTTTTAATTTAATGCACACCATTTTGCAAAGTATCAGGATAAATTGATGGACATTCCTAGTCAAATTTAAATCAACGTATAAATTAGAAATTTATATTTAAAAATGTATGTCTAGTGCAAAAAATGTGCCAGTATTAAGTAAAATATCAAAAATTCAAAAGGAAAAACAGAAAGTAGCTGTACATATTTCAGCACGGTATAAAAGTGATACTAACAGTTAAAAGATCACTAGTTGAGTGTCTCATGAATAACGTCATATGCAAAAGATACCGTCTTGAACGATTTGCAGACTACTGAAATAATGCAGTTTTATTTTTTGTTAAATTGCAACTAGAAAATCATTCTTAAAGTTTCAAAATAAAAGGTAAGTTAAAAAATGCATATGCAGTATTTTTTTGAAAAAAAAACAGACTAAGTTGTTTCTAAAAACAATAAAGTTTAAAATAAAAAAATCTTATCTGTTGTTCCTAATATAAGCGCAATGGAAAAATATTATACTAGCAATGATTAAAGATGGACGAGGCTGTATTACGATCTAGTAATGGCAAGTATCTAAGAAAATCATGTGATATTTAGAGTTAATGTAAAGAAAGCGTTAGAAGGCCTCTTGAAGTAGTCCATTCTGTAATTTAAATTAAGCAGGAAATTCTACGAAATACTTTTTATTTATTTCCAAAAATATTTTGAATATAATAGAACTTTAAGAGCAGAATACAAACCGTACTTAAATTACCTCAATGTATTACAAACCCTTTCGAACCACTTAAAAATATTAGAAAACAAAAATGATCAAAATTAGCTAAAAGAAATCTAAAAACATTCTGTCTTTTGAAACAGGAATAGGTCAAGCGCAAAAGGCGAATCTTTTGCATAGACCTTTATTAGCTTAATTTTGTAAATTGAAAAATATTCAGAAGTTATTAACATTATAAAATGAAACTTTTATAAATGGCTTGATAATAGTCTTGTGACTAACTCATTTTTATATCAAGAATGGCAGTGTGATTTTGTGTACTCTCAAGTTTAAAAATATTTCTTACAGAAATTGGTCCGAATGTTACGTAAAATACATGTATGATGCTGAATGCCAGCCTGAGCGGATTTTTTCATACTTGTCCTTTTCTCACGTCGTTTTCACAGGATTTCATAAAAGCAACACTGTAATACCATTATATGTACTGTGTACTGTAACATCGTAAAATTGTAATTATAACATTTTAAATGTATAAAAAACTCGTTAAGATTGCTTCTGCCTCTTCCTAAACTTACGTTGACAATATTCTAATAAATAATAAAAGCATAAGATTCAATTACTCAACATTAAAAATGTACATTTATGTAGACTGTTACTTCAACATTATTTCTTCTATATTAGTCTTATTAATAGCTTTTGCCAGATACAAGTGACTTGCGATCAATCTGAGATAACAGCATGCTATAAATTATAAAAGGAAGTGGCAATTCACAAGTTTGAACTGATACTAAATTTAAAGAGGCTTTACAAGAAAAAAATATCGCACTTTGTAATTAAAGTTTCATTTTATAATGTTAATAACTTCTGAATATTTTTCAATTTACAAAATTAAGCTAATAAAGGTCTATGCAAAAGATTCGCCTTTTGCGCTTGACCTATTCCTGTTTCAAAAGACAGAATGTTTTTAGATTTCTTTTAGCTAATTTTGATCATTTTTGTTTGCTAATATTTGTAAGTGGTTCGAAAGGGTTTGTAATACATTGAGGTACTTTAAGTACGGTTTGTATTCTGCTCTTAAAGTTCTATTATATTCAAAATGTTTTTGGAAATAAATAAAAAGTATTTCGTAGAATTTTCTGCTTCATTTAAATTACAGAATAGATTACTTCAAGACGCCGTCTAACGGTTTCTTTACATTAACTCTAAATATCACATGATTTTCTTAGATACTTGCCATTACTAGATCGTAATACAGCCTCGTCCATCTTTAATCATTGCTAGTATAATATTTTTCCATTGCGCTTATATTAGGAACAACAGATAAGTTTTTTATTTTAAACTTTATTGTTTTTAGAAACAACTTAGTCTGTTTTTTTTTTCAAAAAAATGCTGCAGATGCATTTTTTAACTTACCTTTTATTTTGAAACTTTAAGAACGATTTTCTAGTTGCAATTTAACAAAAAATAAAACTGCATTATTTCAGTAGTCTGCAAATCGTTCAAGAGACACTCAACTAGTGATCTTTTAACTGTTAGTATCACTTTTATACCGTGCTGAAATATGTACAGCTACTTTCTGTTTTTCCTTTTGAATTTTTGATATTTTACTTAATACTGGCACATTTTTTGCACTAGACATACATTTTTAAATATAAATTTCTAATTTATACGTTGATTTAAATTTGACTAGGAATGTCCATCAATTTATCCTGATACTTTGCAAAATGGTGTGCATTAAATTAAAACCCGTAAAAAGTTAGAAGCCTTCGATATACATATATCGTAAAATATCCTTTCCAGAGAACCAGATGATGTTTAGAGTTTCCACAAAATTTTATAAAAAATATAATTTTGTTTTTTGATTGGTTTTCAAAAACCAATTCAGTATTGCTTCCGGTCTATGTTGTCTAGAATTAACAATCTACCGTCTTTCCTTACATCCGACGCTCCTTTAATCACTTTAATTAGAATCGATCCAACGGAACCATTTGCATTTATTGTGTATAGTTCGGTGAAGAGATTAATGAAAACGGTGCCTTTGTGATATCAAAACGGGGTTGCAAGGACTTTTATCATAGACTGTTTCATTTTAGTTTTGGTAATTTTCTATCCGTTTTTGTGCCCTATTCTGAACCTATTTTTCACTAGAAGATGTAATAATAAACTCAGTTTTTATCACACATCATGTTACAGTGCAAAATGATTTCATCAGAAAGATCCAAAATCGCACAAATTTCTGATTAGCCCTTAAGGAAGCGGGAGACCTACTTTGCAGATATTTGTTAAGATTTCCACACGTTTATTTTATTGTTCACTAGACGCTACTATGACTAATAGTCATCGTGGCACATGTTTGCTGGTCAGCTACCGATTTCCCCAAATAAGTTAGCGAAATCAAGCAGCGTTTATTTTCAATGTTACTGGTGCAAATGCAACACATGTACTTTATATTTTTATCGTTACTTCTTATTCGGTTGAAATATTTTCTATATATTCGAAAAGCTCAAATCAAACTTGCAAAGCATGCGGTTTGCGAACAACGACGCCGTCATCCAAACAGTTCGGGAGTGGATACGCTACCAACAAAAAGCCTGTTTTGAAGAAAACGTCCAGATGCTTCCAGAACGTTATAAAAAATGTGTTGATTCCGAAAAGGAGTACATTGAAGACCGACTGAAATTTCTATTGCTTTTAATAACTTTAAAATAAAAGGTGATAAGAATTTATTAATTTTTTTTTGTGAAAAAACGCTCGTCCTTGTTATATTGTGGGGAGAAAGATTCATTCTGATTTGATAACAAAAAACCGTTGATCAAATTATATCAGTGAAGCTAAGCCAAAATAAAGACATTAATTAGAAGCATTAGCAATTGGCGAAATGTTTTTATTATAATAATTTTGGCTTAGTGGTTTAAGAACAGACTGCATATAAGTATTACACATATAAGCTAACATATATGGTTACGATAATTGGATTTACAAATCGAATCTGGCGATATCAAAAAGGACTAAAACGTAATTTTTACAAAACCTCATATTTTTTATTACCATCATTTGTGTGGAAAATCACAGATTTTCAACAACAGAACCAAATTCTAATTTTTATTTAAAAAAAAGTATTTTGCAACCCCACTCCCAATTGTACAAGGCTTCCCATCCGAAGTATTGATATTTAACCCGAAAACCTAATTTAATGACATCTAAATTTTATTTGTAACTGTCATGTAAAGCTCTCTTTTTCCTCTACATAGAATTTTCAACAACATAATCTAAATCGACAACTAACCTTACGTATGTAACTCTAAAATCCAATTAAACAGTTTGATAATGGGAAACAACGGATCGCAATTTTCCAACACGTTTTTTATTCCAAAGGGCTGTTTCAATCACCTTAGTTTATCGATTGTTCCTATCTTACTTTTAGGTGAAACTGTAATTATTAAATAAGGCTCAATGATATGACGAGGTTGCCAGTACGATCCCGTTCTCTAAATTAATCAACGGTATTATTATTATTATGCAACACTCGTTCTTTAGTGGGATTGAAACATAAAGGTTTATTGAAACTTTACACTCTACATGGTAGAATCTTACATTAAGGGCGAGACCACTGTAGAATTTTCAAAACTTGATTTTTTTTGGCTTAAAATGTACTGTTAACATTCTAGAATATGTAGCAAAAAGTTTTATACGTGACAGATGTCAGAAATGACAGAAATAGAAGCTGGTCGTCAGCTTGAAAGCTGCTTTGATCAAAAGTTATAAGGCGTGACAGACGATGGACATGACAAATGTAAGTTGGGTCCGCTAAAAAGCAGCAATACTAGCTATCTTTTGCATTAGTTTGTTGATTATTAAAAGCAGTTAAACTTGCTACACAAACGTTTGTATCTAATAATCTTTATAACCGTTACTTTAACGATGAACTACCAAAATTGTAAAGATTTAACAACTACTCTTTAAAGAAATTATTGATTTTGAAGTTTCCTTCCGATTCTGTATTTATTGTTGGTGACCATGAATTGTCTTTAAATAAGTCTTTGCAAAATATTTAAAATTAATAAAATGACTTGTATAGCTTTATCTCTCTCTCTCTCTCTCTCTCTCTCTCTCTCTCTCTCTCTCTCTCTCTCTCTGTGTGTGTGTGTGTGTGTGTGTGTGTGTGTGTGTGTGTGTGTGTGTGTGTGTGTGTGTGGATTGGCGCGCGCGCGCGTGTGTGTAATTAGATAATTATTTCTATAAATAAATTAAATAAGTAGTTTTAAATAAATTTACGGTTTTATTTATAATTTTTAAGAGCAAAAATATTCCATTTATTGTCACGTATAGGATTTTTGCATTCCTAACATGAGTGGTAAATACATTGAATACATAAGTAATAAGAAAAAAAGATAAAGTAACACATTGCCGTAAAGAAAGTGATACCTTTCGTTCTTACAGTTGCCAATCTCGAAGGTGAGTTGGTGAAAAGAGCTCTAGAAATTTCTAGAAATAAGGCTACATTGCGGCTTTGACTTAAGCAAGTCTTACTGGATGCTAATGAGGATCCAGAAAGTTTTCATTAGGAATTGTGGTCGGATTGTCTGATATGAGTGCCATGCAAACACGTGTAAAGTCGAACGTAGAAACACTACTAAACGACAGATTTGATGACTTGGAAGAAAAATTTTCCAGCGATTAGACAATAAAATAAATAAGGCCAGGGATTAAATAAATTAATGTCTTTGAATAGAGCAAGAAATTAATAATGGGCTCAGTGCTCTAACTAATATCACTTCTAATACAGTGCTTAGCAAACAAGTGCAGGAAAAAATTGTAAACGCACATATGGTGAAGACTAACGTAAAACGATGTGTACATACATACATACATACATAATCGAGTCGTCTTCTACCTCTCGTTGTCAAAGGATGTCGCTTTTAAGATTGTTCTTCACAAAAGTGTTTCCACTTGCTTTTGAACAGCATATTCTTCTGCTTTGGTAAATCATCTTCATTTCCTTATTCCATATACTTCTTGACCTTCTTTACTTTTGTTATCTGTATTCGCTATTTTGTTGTTACTTCTATTTTTTGTAAGATTCACATTTCGCATGGTTGTTTTTCAGTTTCAAATTTTGTTTAGCTGTTGGCACCCATAACTCGCATCCATATATTAAAGTTGGTTTGAAATTTTGTTGATTGTTTATTTTAATCTTAGGCTCTTTTAACACTTACATCTTACTTAGATAGACATCTTTTATATCATCATAATATAAAGCAAATGTTTTTCGAATTTTGTCGTTTATACCCTTGCTATTTATTATAGATTCTAAATATTTAATGTTTTCTATTTGCTTTATATGGTTACGCTTAAGTTTTATATTAAGTTCCTGTTTTTATTCTGAAATTTTCATTATTTTTATATTTTTATTATTAATTCTCATTTCGGTGTTTTGTATTTCCTTCCTCCATATTTTTATACTAAATTGCAATTATTTTTCACTTTCAGTAAAGATTCTTGCTGGAGATTTCCAAGCGCGTGAACTTTCTTTTGCGGTCGGCGATATTCAAGTGCCCGTGCGTAAATTCTAATATGGATATCTTTAACTTGCAAGTGAAGTGTACAAGGGCTGTTGAATTGGAAGTCAAACTACATTTAAAATATATGTACAAATACTTTTAAAACTTCTATGCGTTTCCAATGAGATTTCGGTACCGGTCTTGGGCCCCCAACTGGGAATGCGCCAGGACCTATTGACTATAAGTTTAATCTAGCTATTGTGAAACCAACAAATATGATGCCCCAAATATAAAAAATTGGGTATCTTTTTCTATTGCAAGTCCACCATTCTTAAAAATATATCAAATCAGCTGGTAATGGAACAAATTCCAATTAATAATAGTTACTATCAATGATGAAATCATATACAATCGATTACGATGCAAAACTCAAATCTTAGTTTAATTTCAACTACATCTCAAGCAAGTTGCTGTAGTTACAAGAAAACAAACATAAACGAAGGAACCACAGATCATGCAGTGATTAGTGGGAATTTAGAAATGTCCGCCGAAATAAGTGAAAATATAAAGAAACATGACTGGCAAGTTGTTAGTAGTTCACGCTAAAACAATAAACAAAAAATAACTCACAAATCTAAACATAGTAAAGATAAATCCAACGACTGTAGAGACTTACAGAAAGCTAATTAAGCATTCATCATACCTACGACCTCAAATAGGAGAGAGCTTACTGAGTGGTTATGAGAAACCTTTATCATTCTGTATTGTTAGATGATATGAAAAACGAGTTAGAGGAGAAAGGACATTCGGTCAAAAATATTATTAATGTTAGACACGAGAAAGCGAGGAGCCGTTATCGTTATTTTTGTCGATTTAGAGCCAAAAGGGAACAACAAAGAAATTTACGATCTTCAGTTCTTACAACATACAAAAATTAAAATAGAGCAACCTCCAGTCAAAAAAGGTGTAATACAATGTACTAGGTATCTGCAACTATTTCTTCCAGTGTTCTTTGAGAACGTCGTTGTCGTCTTGCTTGGTTTTCTACTTCAACTTCCTCCTGAGTTCTTTTGGCACATATACGCCGCCTCGCTTTATTTATTGCTGCCCTTTTATCCACAGTCTGCTCAGTTCTTCGATTTCTCGTGTAATTTTTGTGGTGCTCAGTTGTTTGTATCTGTTCCATACCAAAGAATGCTTATTTGCAAAAAAGACTAGAAAAACAATAGGATAAATAATTTAATTTTAATTTGTTTTTAAAATTGCAGTGTGCTTTAAAGATACGCTCGTGTATTTCCGCGTGGTCCCGAACGAGTAATTCTGGCAACCAATGCTTTTGCACACGGCCGCGCAGTTGACGAACCAACACATCGCCTGTTATATATAAGTATGATGATGATATATACATATCTTTGTAGATATTTTTTATATTATTATAAAATCTTTACTGTTTTTTTCTGTTTGTAAAATATAAACAATTTGTATTTAATACTGTCATAATTATTAAATATATGCGTTTTTCTATTTATCATAAACCGTCAAGTCAGATGTTTTATCACAAAAGATATATTCAATTATAATGCAATTTACAGTTGTCGTTTACCGGTGCTAATTGCAGCTTGTATTTATAATAAAATAATATCGCATCTTTATATTTTATATTTTTATATTTAACAATTAGCTATTGGTATATTCTATTTAAAATTTGTTTTAACTTCTGAAGCGACAAAAGTAATCGTTTATTTTTATATACGCAGTTAATTAAATTCCATTGTACGTTATTCCACCAGAAAATCACTCTTTCTTATTCTCCGCTTAAAGACCGGATTTCTTCAAATAGTTCTCATTTGTTTCTGGTTTAACTTTATTCAGTGGTAAACATGTCAGGATCACAGTGTCTAAAAGATCAATTGAATTGTACTCTTGACTGTTACCTATTTGTTCTACCATTGCAGTACAACTTATTTACATTTATTTTTTTAGATCACAAATGATGCCTTAATGCATTTTCATTTAGATATAATTTTTAGAAAGACTGAATGTTCGTAGAGTTTATTATTGGAATACTACCATAAACAGCAAATTTACTAACATACAACCAAATTTTATATTTTTGACAAAAAATGTTTATCTAATTATTAGTAACCAGACCCTCTTGTTGAAAAAGTGTTCTATGAAAAAATATTTAATTCCTCTTAAATATTGTAGGTTAGCAGACTTTGTAATTGATAACAAAGTTTCCCACGCCCCCCATAATTCATCGTAGCACAATGGTAATTGTTTTTATTCGTTTAATTTTTCATAACTATTTCCTCACCAGCCGTATGAGCTACACTCTGTAATGTAATTACAGTTAATCTCACAGAACCAACTTATTACCTCTTATTAAGTATCCTCTATTGCCAAACAACATTCCTAATTTATAATGGCAACAGGAAACTTACAATAAGGAAATGAACGATAAATACGAAGAGAAAAAAATAACAAAAACGCAAAGCAATTATTGGTTAGGCGATAATTGAGTTGTAAGTTATTGTTAATAGTTATATTATTTATTATATACGTTATATATTATATTATATTATCTAATACTACATATATACAATTCTTAAAGAGAAACGGCTAGAAGTTTCGGACAACCTAATTACGTCCATGAAAAATTTCATATTTAATAAAAAAAAAAATAATGAAAACGTGCTATATGTCGAAAACAATTTTTATTTAAGATTATAAACTAAATTATTGAGCAATACTTATGTGTAATTTAAGAAGATATATAAAAAGATTAATTCAATACAAGTGGTGTTTTAACAAAAAAACTTGTGTTCCTAACTACACCTGTCATTTATAGCCTCAAGTGGAGAAGCCTTTATAAAGAGATACATACTCGATTTAGATATATGGGAAAATAATTTATATTTTTATATCTTGGAAAACAAGAAGTTTGATAATCTTACTTTTGTTGTGTGTCATATTCAGCTTGTTAAAATAATAAAAAATCTTCTTTATCTAAGATAAGTAAACGGTGGATTAAAGATGTTCTATAAAGACTAATTATGATATGAAGAACGTCAACCAAAATTACCTTACTACAAAAACAGTTTACTTCTGAAGTACATAAAAAAATAAAGAAAATAATAACTTTCTTTACTTTTATATTCAGAGAGTTTAATACAATCTAAAATAAAGCTGAAATAAATCAATATAACTGTAATATTGTATAACACATTACAAAAAACGAAATTTAATTACTAAAATATGTTGAAGAAAAATACGTATATCAAGTGAACGAAATTTATTATAAACAAAAAAAATGGAACATTTTTTTATACACATGTAGGTACACAATTAAAACATTCTTTAATTATGCTGCTATTTCGTAATTGTGAGCAATTGCCTTCAAATAGTTTACAAAAGTGCGGCTAGTGGTATATTCAGTAACAATGTTTTTAATCCTAATATCTGCTTGAACATACTTTTTAAGTTTATGAGGAAGTTTAAATTATGCCCTTAATTTTTCATAAAATACATCAGGACCACATTGAATTTTTTTTTAACGTATCGATAAATTTTCATATTGTCGGATGTTCCGTCAATAATTTACACTGTAGTCTCCGATACGCGGTTTCTACATGATTAGTGGTACAATCAATTTCGGATATGACACTGTCATAAACTGACCATATCTAGGGATGAAGTAAAGGAGGCCGCTGTTCATTCCCTCTGCAATTGGGACGCCCGATGTAATTGTCCTCGAGCAATTGCAGGAATTTTTGTAATTCGTTTGGGAGCGCCGCCGAAAGTTTGTCAACAGCTTCGTCCAATCAGCAATGCGCACAAAAGCCAATGCCGATACCATCCTGACAGTCACTGCGAATTCTGCGTCCTTGTTATATCTCCCCAACAGACGGTAATCTTTCAGTCGTTTTGTTTAATATTTTTCGTCAAATGGAAAAAACATTTCTATATTTTGACGCCCGAGAAAGCTTCTTTAAATGGATTTATTACCTCCAGCTCATAATACACCGATATCCTCTTTGGTTACAGTCTAAGGCCTAAATCTTTTATCATGTCGACTATGAATTTATATGTTGCTTGTTGTTTATTCGGAAGAAGAACATACAACATACGATGGACAATGTGGTGTATACTTGGTGGAATGGCTTGGGTGTTGATTTGAAAGTTTCGTCGATGAACCAATGCTTACATTCACCCAGAATCTGAAAAAATGCAATTATTTATAACATTATACATAGGGTACAAGTTACAGTAAAAACTTTATTTGCAATTCAATAAGCATGTGTGAGCTTTGAAAATTATTACAGTGTTGAAGTAAATCAATTAAATTGCATTATATTTTGTAATAGATACATATTTAAATATAAAAATATTAGGTGCCTACTACATACCTTTAAATTGTTTTTCTATTCCCAAATATTAATATTCGGCTTGATACTTCATTGTCAGCGAGTAAAAATTCATCTATTTGTCCGTCATATTTGTACATCTTATAAGACTCCGAATTATTATATCATTCAATCCTTGAGGCACTGCATGCGCGGCATTAATTTGGTTTTTCCTCCTCCTTACCATTTTCTTGGGGGAACCCTTACCATTTTCTTGAGAGAACCATTGCTTGACAACGTCACTTGAACACTGGGTACCATACCATCATTTTAACTGATACAGTGATTGATAATTTGCAAAGTTGTCTCTAGTTTCTACAGATCGATTTTAATCTTATTTACTACAACACTAACTGTCATTGCAGCAGCGCAACTGCTGTGAGAGTGTTGGTTCACTTGTCGTAAAAAATTTTTTAATAGTGGTATGCAATCGTACTTTGCAAGATTTAAGTGACTATCTCCAAAAAATTTTTGTTTTACAGGCACTGTTTGGATCGAATCGATACATGTAACCATCTAAACAAAGTTTTTCTTTACCCTTTCTGGATAAAACACTTTCGCACTCCATGTTCACGAGAAAAAATATCGCGTAATTAAAGCTTGGGGTACAAGTTAACTATTGCAAATATAAGTTGAAACTAAAATCTTAATGAACATATTGCACCTTAAAAGAATTTTACAAGAGAGGGCATTTTCATATTATGACAAATTTATTGGTTAGTCGTTAAATAGCGGAAAACTCAGGGGTTATTCTCTCTAACTGTAACCTTTCACGTTCCCTTCTTAAGTGATTTCACAAAAAACCCATTGTAGGTAAATAGTTGCTTCTAATTACACATTAATGTACATTACTTTTGAGAAAAACCTCACACTATGTAATGTTTTTAACTGAATTAAACAAAGAAACAAAATTAATAAACAAATAAAGACCGCAAGGCTAAGAACGCTTTAAACCACTATGTTTGTATACATAACATACATATATATGTACATATATACTAACGGTTAAAAGTTTTAAATTTTACTTTTATTATGCTTAATATTGTTCTTTCATATAATTTTATATTTTGCTCTGGAATGTCCCCGAGCTCCAATGTCCCCTCGCTCTAGTCTCTTCGCGCTTCAATGTCCTCGCTGTCTAATATCCTCGCGCTCTAACGGCCGCGCTCTAGTGCCCGCGCTCCAATATCTTAGGTAAATTCGTTATTCAATAAGACTATTTCTCTACAATGTATAGAGCTTTATTAAAAATTCTAAACATGTTATTATTAAAAAGAATGACAAGAAACGAAAACAAATAAATAAAATTAAACTAATCAAAAACAAGCAAAGCTATTAAGCCTAAATTCGTAAATACATTTGTACGATCGTTACATGAAAAAGTCAACAAACCTTATACAATTAATTAAGATGGTTCGTTTAGAATGAATGGTGACCAAATGCTCGTAGACAGCTAATACTGTACATCATAAATTAATTTTAAAAACAACGTGACTTAGAAAAAATAAAATTATAGTTTCTCTAATCTTTTGCTTAATAATGCTCGTTGGATTTTCAACAAGGAATGTTGTATTTGTCCGGTACAAACTAAAATAAAACTGAGGCCGTAAGACCAGATGTTAAATAATGTTTAGTGGAACGGGAACTATCGGCTACGGAGCGTGGCCAATAAGTTATGTACCGCAGCCAAACTTCGCTTTTTCAACACTTTTGTGTCAAGCACAACATCCACCTTTTCAGCAATATTAATGCAATGCATAAAAATATTTCCCCAATTTATCAGATTCATCAGCAATCCAAAATTATACCCACCAACGTCAGTAAACCTCAAAACGCCTACTTAACTGAAACTAGCGACGAAGAAGCAAGCAATAATAAGTTTTCCTAGCAAATTGTACGTAACAACAAAAGAAAGCGAACTTCTACTTACTCACCAGAATCCAATGCTGCTATAGATAATTAAATAAATAGATATGTACCTCTCAGTCACCTAGAGCAGAATAATATTCCTCAATCAAACATTATCAGTTAAATACAACCCCAACAATAACTCCGCCTAAAGCATCTCCTATCTTCGTCCATGAAGTGATGTAAGAGAAGAGAAACATCTTATTATCAAATGTTAATTAAGCAATGTTGTAAAAATTTTCGTGAAAACAACTGATCTGTACAGAAAAAATTGTTAAATTCATGTAGGAACGAAATATTACCCATCACATATCAGTTGAAACCTGCCAGAAATCTCCTGTTGCCTCAGCAAAATGTATTCTATGCGATGGTAGATATGCAGCCAACTATAAAGAGTGTCAGGTATACCGTGAGTTACAAAGTAAAAATCATACAGGACAAGGTTAATTAAGAAAACGCATAAATAAATACAGACAATACAATAATCAACTTAGGTACATGCCATTTACTAAAAATAATACAACATCACCACAAGATAATACAGATATAACCCTTTCTCAGTTTTTGCAAGAATTTAAAGGAATGTCTAAATCAACTGCTTAACCAAAAAACATGATACTCAACATGTTGTCTAATGCCATAACAATATTGGTACGTAATGGCTAAGTTCATAATAACAGCTCTATGGAATGCCATCGGCCACGAGGAAAAAAAACTAATATTGAATTATTCTTAAAACTACAAAACACAGACATACTGCCGATATCGGAAATCTATTTCACTGATAGATCACATGAAAATACTTAATTACATACTATATCACTCTCAGCATCCAGAGGGAACCGTACATGGGAAAACAGTTATCTTCGTTCTCGAAACCATTATCTACGATCTAAGTAACTTTGCAAAACATTCTGACAACAATATCTGCCTTATACTTCCTCCTAGACACACCATCACCAAGAACCACCTCCAACCGTTTTTGAATCCTTAGGTCAACGATATATTGTTGGTGGAGACTTTAATGCCAGGCACGTTAACTGGGAATCAAGATTGACAGCGACTAGGAGACCAGAGTTCTGCAAACTTATTAACGAAAAACGATACCTCATGCTGTTCACGGATAAACAAACTTACTGGTCAACAGACCTGCATAAAGTACCTGATTTACTGGACTTTTATATTCTAAATGAAATTTGTCAATTTTACTGATATAAAACTGACTTCGATCTAACTTTGGTTCACACACTTGTCATTGACACAGTCAACACATCGATAATTAAAAAGAAATGCAAACCAACGCTGAATAATAAGACCACTGACTAGAAACTATTCAAATAGTTGATAGATCAGAAAATATCTCTACCCTCAGTTCATATAGAAACAGAAGCCGATTTAGAGGATGCAACGAATTTTTTCATCATTCAAGAAGTTGCTTGGACTGCTACTCCTACATATAAGCTGGAATAACAACAGACGCAAAATATTCTCATAGAACTAATGAAACTGATATCTGAAAAAAAAGAAAGTTAAGGCCAAATTAAGGGAGTTTAACAATGAAACCTTCACTACATATGTGAAAAATCTAATCACCAAAGGCAATACGATCTGGAAAGCAAGAGATCCACCATTTCTTCACTTCAGAAGCCTGACTGTATCTGGACCAGGACTGACTGTGAAGAGGCCACATCATTTTCGGAATATCTTGCGCAAATCTTTCAACCGCCTAATCAAAATTCAAACTCAAAAATACAAGACTTCTTAGATACTCCTTACCAGCTGTCTCCGTAAATTAAAGAATTTAAACTAGACGAAATAGAACACGAAATAAAATATTTAAAAATGTCACCGTAATTCCGAACTATACAACTTCGGTTTATTTATTTTAAAAACGTTATTCAATTCCATCCTAAAACTCAGCTACTGGCCTATCTAATTTAAACGTGCATGCGTTATATTAACACTAAAGTCAAACAAACCTCCAAGCGAGTTGCATACCCGATCACCAGTTTGGGTTTCGTAGTAGTCACTTGAATATACAATAGTGTAATCGTTTGACGAACACCATTTACACAGACATTGAAGAAAAGAAGTACTGCTCATCAGTATTCCCAGATGTGAAGCAAGCATTTGACAAAGCTTGACATGAAAGCCTCTTATTTAAATTCTAGTGCGTGTTCCCACATAACTACTACGAATTGCTAAGATCGTATTTGCTATATTGTACATATCAAGATAAACATACTGAGAAGTTATCACAGATCTATTCTCTCACCTCAGGCGTTTATCGAGGTAGTGTTTTAAGTTTATTGTTATATCCAATCTACACGACAGACCTACCTACATCCCTGTATGTTGACGTTGGAACGTACGCGGACGACACAGAAATCCTAAAAGCACATAAAGATCTAGCTATTGCATTACAGCAACTACAGAATTACCTAAATATTTCGGAACATTGGCTAAACCAGTCGATAATCAAAGTTAGTGAAGGCAAGTCTATTCACATTACGAAAACAACAGTGTCCTCCTGTCTACATTAACGCCATAAAAATCCCAAATGCTACCGAAACTCTCAATTTAGGATTTCACCTAGACAGCAAGCTAACTTGGAAAACGCAGATTACAAATAAAAGGAAAGAAACACACCTTAAACTTAAAAAATGGCGTGGTTAGTTGGTAAACATTTTTCCACTTTCTCTTGCAATTTTGCAATTCTTTTTTGCTGTTTTCAAATGAAGAGGTGTATGGGAATGGATTTTTTCACAGATTCCGAATATGACCTCCAAATTTCGTATCTTGTCAAGTTTTTTAACAAATCACGAAAATGTTAAAATTAAAAAAAAACAATTTCTTATTGACTGATAAATGGCAACGTTTATAAGTATGAAAATGTTCTCTGGAGAGACGAAAAAAATGTGTAAGGAACAGATAAACATAAATACGTAGCTGATAATGGAAATGAAACAAGAAATTGTGCAGTACAAGCTTCATGACCGGTCTGTGTTCGGGGATTTCAAGGTGATTGAAATATGGCCAACAAGCAGGAATCACCAAATTGCCTAGCTTTTTATGTGCATGTGACTTCAGAGCTAGGAACATTAGATTCAGAAGCAGCGACTAGTCAGAAGTGCATTCACATCTGGCGAAGAAAACATTGTTTCACTTCCACAGGTTGATCTCTCAAATATACTGTTGCCACCTTTGCACATCAAACTTGGCTTAATGATGTAACTAATTCACGACAGCTGTTGTGAGTTTAGAAAACCATATCTCGTTAACGAAAATGCTATAGCAGAACTTATTGAAACCTTAAGCCCCCCACGATGTTTTAAGGTAGCTACTTTTAAAGTCGTCGTTTTCACTGTATAACCCTATTTTGTTAAGGTATCCTCTAAGAAAACTATGGTCTGTGGGGAAACCTGCTTTTTACTAACCATTGTTCAGTTTTTTTGTAGTAAGTAATTCTTGTGTGTAGATTTTCGATTGTCTTTATCCCCGTACTTTTCCACTTATTATTTATGTTTTTTCCTAACTCATTCTCTCGCCCGTCTTCGCATTGCGCTTTTAGCAACTCCGATTTAAAACTTTGATATATACGTGGTGGTCTTGTGTTAGTTTATTAACGTTTCGTTGTATGTAATTCCGCCGTACCCTAGCACCCACAACAGAGTTAATTTGTTCTGGTCTGGCAAAGTACTGAGTTCTTTGCAGCATATGTATACCAGCCTAGATGTTATCTTCGGGTTAGTTTTCATGAATGACTGAGTGTCTCTAATATTATTGATTTGATTATTTCGATAAGCCCTCAGATTATTTGACCTGGCGCACTTGTGTATAGTAAATATGTCCGTTTAAACGACGGATGTATATTTTACTAGTAAAAATTTAAACTGCAAATTTATCTTTGCTTGTAGTGGATAGTTTTTATTTCATTTGTATGTTAATTTCGATCCCTCATATTAATCTTAAAATTCAATGCTGTTTCTGTGGGTACTTCTACCATGTATGCTTACTGGCTTTGATGTAGACGTCGAGTGACCACCAACACATCATCCTCAGTATACCTGTCAAGCACTTGTTCTAGAGTTTTCAGTATGAAAGACATCAAAATAATTGTTCTCAGATTCTTAGCCTCATCCTGTCCGACTTTCGTAGGTTTTGGTATGAATGTAACTCTCTCCGGAGTTATAAAAGTTGACTTCCCTTCTACGACAAAATATAATAAATTTCGTCAGGCTCCGGCGAACTATAATGTTGAAATGAGTTAATAGTCTACTTTATTTTGTCTAAATTTATCACTTTTTGCGTCCTTTCAATTCTTCCTAAATGCCTAGTGACTATCTTACTTTTGTAATGTTACTAATTAAGCGGTTGCTTTTGGTCTCCCTTTCGAAATTATTTTCTTAGTTTTTTGGTCTTCATTTTAAATTCGTAAAATAATTAAAAAGCTACTAGATCATTAACAAACATATTATATATATATATATATATATATATATATATATATATTATTATTATATTGTTATGGACACACTTAAATAAATAAATAGGTTTTTTCTGCATTGTCCTAAATTTTATCACTGAAAATATGAAAATATACAGGTTGGATTTTCTTTTTTGAAGAGCTACTAGTAGGTACGATGTTCTAAGTGAAGATAAATGAAAAGAAGAAGATGCAAATTGCAGTACTACTAAAAAAAATAAACTCCCACCGACATATACGTTGGATGTTAAAGTTATACTAATCTAATTTTTAAAAGCAATAACAAAAAATAGTTACAAAATTAAAGAACTAAACAATAACAAAGCTAAAATTGTATTTAAAAATGAATTAGAAAAAATATTAAGAACCTTAATAGAGCAGATAAGAATTTATATAATAAGATAATTGATGCACAAATCATAAAGACGAACTAACAATGTTTCTCATAGACATCATGGTTTAGCCACCATAGTAAAAATAGCATCAAACGCTATAAGCTTTAAAAATACAATCCACAACATCTACGATCAACTATATTTACGATTAAAGTTTCGGAAGGAGCATTAAACGTATCCGCAGCCTATTGTTCTCCAAGGTATAACATTAAGCATAAGCAGTAAGAAGAATATTTTTATATATATATAGCAAGTTTATCTCGTGCGGAGAACTGATGAAGGCAGTAACAAATAACGGATTACACTACATCCATAGCTGAAACAATCTACTCGTCCTGGAACATAACAAAAAGAATTAATCTGCTCAAGTTGCATCTTATTTCGATCTGTTATCTGATCACTCGCCAATAATAGACATTGTCTGCTCACATATTACACAAAGAAAATACTCTTATTCTTTGAAGAAAATTTATGAACTGGAATTTCTATAGTAAAATATTTAGTTAAACGTTATCACTCGATATTATTGCAAACCAAAAGGAACTTTGTAGTAGCAGTGAAAAATTTTCAATAAAATAATCTACAAGCAGCGTGGCAGTCAAACACCAAATAATTATTAAATTAAAAAAATTTAGCTGATAATTTACTAGCAATATAAAAAGTGACAACCAAGAAAACATAACGAAGACAATAGAAATCCCACTTAATTAACAGCCAAATTTGAAAACCTGTCATTTACCGAGACTACATAATACTCAGTATAGAAAAGAACTTAAAAATTAAATATGCCTTAGCGACATATACAACCCTATTAGTAGACATCAACACGTAGACTAGAAGTGACCATGATAAAGCGGTCGCCTTTACAAGTCATTTGATAGATGTGTTTAGTCTATTTAATTTGCAATCAAACAACACCAAAGAAGATAAATTTACCAGTACCTCGACGCACCTTTCCAGTTGTACCTATCAATCGAAACCTTTACAGTAAATAAAATCAAGGCTATAAAGATAAAGGATTTGCATTAAAATATACTGCTTTGTTATAGCCTAATTAAAAAAAAACAGTTTTTTGTAAATTTCCAAAAAACAACCTTAAATATGTTGCCTATTTGTTCATTGTTATGCTTCTTCGGGCAATATAAAGTTTCAACAATCATATCGATACTCAAAGCGCGCAGATTATACAATCCGCTGTCTTTTTTAGACCAATAAAAAAATCTCTTACCAATATTATTCAAGGTCTTTTCAGAACTATTAATTTAATTTTTGTAGATAGCACACCCCAATTAAGCAAATTGAGTGAGTAGAAAATATAATATTTTATTTTGTTTAATGTTGTCATATTGATATTATCTATCTTTTAAAATAGAGCTTAAATGTTAAAATAGATTAAGGATAGTTTCTAGAAATGTTTTATAAATTTTAATTAGAAAATTAATAACTTGTGTATGAGATTATCCCCCGGTTAATAAAATATATTTAAAAAAATGTGTAATACTTGTAAATTTTTATTATAATTTGAATTTGTAATAACATATAAAGCATTTTATTTAATAATTAAAAATGTTACATTACTTCCGATGTCACCCAAAATTGTAATTATAAAATTAACAAAATACTTACCTGTTGTTATATTTTCTTTGCAAAAATTGAAGTTCTTTTTCTATAGAATATTTGACATAAGTGAAACTGACTGGTTAGTGTCTACTCGTATAAACGTTAATGTCGGACTCTAATATGTAGGAAGCGAGTTTCTATAAATAAATTGATTTAAATTTAGACAAATATTAATAGAAGAAATAACAATAAATCTTCGGGGCACATTTGGGAAAATTGTCTCGTCGTCATTTATGTCTTGCCTATTTTGTTCTAAAAGACTGACAAGGCACACATCCGCAAATAATCAGATGCTGTCTGTTTTGAGTTGCCGATGCTCGAGAACCGATCGCTACCTTTTGGTACTTTTAGTGGCGAACGATTTATAAGTAAATATTTTAAATATATCATGGTATGCAGATAAATTTTGCGAAAATACCATACGTCTCGTTTGTATCTATGGTACAATTATTCCTGGCTTTAGATATTTTATTTTATCTTTGTTCGTTACAAATATTTCCATAATCTACAAATTAGAATATTTTCTTCTTTATTGGCAAATGTTATCCTTATCTTTATAACCAATCACTTGCTTGTTTTTCAACTCTGTCCAAAAAAACTCTTAAATCTATATATAACTACTAGACCTTTTATTGCAGGGATAAAATATTGTAAACTCTTAGGTATTATACTATTACACATATTATTAAAAAGTTTCTAAAGCAAATACTAAACGATCCAAAAATGTGCAAATAATATTGTTAATAAGATGCAATTTAGAATCATTGTTCTATTGGTTCGATTTCCTTTGGACATTTGTCTACTAAGAACATAGGAAAACGAAATTATTGATAATTACATTTAGTGTGAAAACTTGAAATTAAAGTCGAGTGTCACAATATATAAAGTCACTTAATTAAAACAAACAAATTCAAAGTTTCTTTTAAAAATGCATTTAAAATAATGTGCATAACATTACCAAACAAAATAGGCAATCGTTTACAACATACAAAGCATTTCTAAAATAGATGCAGAATATACATATATCTAAGGATAAAATTCTATTTACCTAATTAAAAATGCTAAGCCAGAAACTTACACTATAATTCAGAAACGATTGAAGTTGCATTTTTAAAACACTAAATAAAAATAAACAAAAATAACCACCAATATATATGGAAGGAGCTAACAGTCACAAATTTATGCTATAAATAGCTAAATGAAAGCGCAAAGTTTTACAAACACGATTAATTGTGAAGAGAAAAATTATATAGGTACAAAAACTCAAGCTTAAGCTACCATAACCGTACAGTAGTTTAGGAAAATAATAAACATATAAAAAAATTGAAAAAATAATGTAAAATTTTTTGAGAAAAATCCTATAATATATAGAAATAATACAACAGAATTTGAACGTATTCTAACAAAAAATGATAAAATTAAACAATATAGCTACAAGGCCAATAATAGTTAATAATATAAATCAATAAATAAACAGGAAAAAGAAGCCAAAACTGTCTGGAATAATAAATAACAAGGTAACAAATTGTGACTACCTATAAACATTGCTAGAATAAAATAAAATCATTTAGCGCAACAACTTTAAAAAATGTGTAAATGTTGAAAAGAACAATACACTAATATAATATATATATATATATATATAAATAATTTTACATTAATATTAAAGGCACTCAGTACACTGCTTCTAATAGTCGAGTCAAATTAGTAAGAAAAAACGCTAAAAGCTCGAAATTTTTAGTGTATATACGCGTATGGAGACGTTCCAAGGCGAATTCAATTCGTAAGAGCTTCAAAAAAAAATGTTGCCACTTATTTTTTTGTTATAATGCAAAAGTGCATTTGTGCACGTAAAAAAATTATTTGTTTTATGCACTTTTTGCAGACCCTAAAGAATATTTTATTTCTCGCTTAATATTATCCAAAATAAGCTCATTCTCGTTACTCGGAGGTTTTTAGGGTCGCTGATCACGAATGTGATCCTTAATAAGTGCTTTAATGCACTTGGAGAGAAGCATAATCCTGGGGAATAATTATTTTGGCCAATATCTTAAGCGAGAAATAAAATATTCTTTAGGTTCTGCCAAAAATGCATCAAATAAATGCATTTTTTTTGCACAAATGCACTTTCGCATTATAATAAAAAAATATGTGGTAACATTTTATTCTGAGGCTTGTACAAGTCGAATGCGCTCTGGAACGTCTTGATACGTATACCCACTAAAAATTTTGAGCTTTTAGCGTTTTTCTTACTAATTTGACTCGACTATAACTACTTATTAGAATTTAATGTGATAGCGAAATTCGTCGGCTTCTAACTCCTTTTCTACATCAGCATCACCTACCGTTGCGTTCTGAAACAAATGTTTTTATTTGACGTATTACAAAATATTTGAATTTTGAGAGATTCTAAATATACAAGGGGCAATCTCGAACATTTTTTATGCGTAAAAACTACAACAGATATAAAGAGCACAATAACATTACGTTATGTAACACCTTTTCAACTATAAACACATTATACATAACTAAGTCGCCATTTGTGCATATCCATTTTTTCATCGATGAACAAGAGCCTGCAAGGTACGCTTTTAAAGATCTCCATTATCATAAATCATAACGCCGATAAAAGTTAATAAATCCATTTTTAGCATGGAATAATTTAGTTATTTGTAAAATTTAATAATAATAATGGTACAGCTTTAACGCTCCGCGTGGGAGCACGGCCTGCAAACTGAGAGGTTAAGGCTCTCATATGTTCGCTCAATGTGGTCGGTCGTCGCGCACTATCTCTGGTGCGGGGCGATGTGGAAAGCACCGCGCCTTAGACGACCGCCATTATTATCCCTTGTTCGAGTGAACGCAGGTACTTAATTATTTTTAGTGACTGAATAGGCTACTCGCCAGGCTTCAGAGAGCACCGGGAATTAAACCCGGGTCCGTTCTCATTGCAGCCCGCGCCTCTACCACTGGTCGTAAAATTTAATAATAAAAATAAAAATTTAACTGTATTACCACACTATCATAATCCGTCTTTAATAATAAACACCATAATAAAATACAAAGCATGAAGATAAGAAGAGCCCCTCGTAAAAATTAAATTATGTATAAATGGTACGAGAAAAATGTAATATATCTATACTCACTTGATATCTTTCTTTAAATAATCCAGGAATGACAACGGAATACAAGAAATCCGCTTCATAATCAGACAGCTGAAAAGTCACCTCTCTTACTTGCTTTAAGGACGTTGCGTGTCTGTAATGATCTAGGTCATCTTCCAAATGCAGAATAATATTTAACTCTGAGCTGTGACTGAAACATCAGAAACAAGCATGTATCAGAATAGAAACTGTTTTAGATTTTTTAATTTAATTAAAAACCAACAACTTAATTACTTACTTTCTTCCATATACCGTAAGCATTTCCACTTCATCTGCATCAATGCTTACGACATGGGGGTAGCCCTCTTTGCTAGTTGCGAGGTGGTTTTGTCCGGTAAAAAATGTCAACAATGTATTTTGATAGTCAATGTCCAGGTAAAACTCAACTTTACTATCATTGGCATTCTAAAAAAAATTGCTGTACGATAACATGTAATTACAAAAATAAAAAAATGATATAAAATTAAAAGTTTCTAGCAAATATTTAGTAGCTTCGTCATAGCATTTTTATTTAAGGAAAACTTGATTCGGTCATCCTTTTCTTTTTTCACGTATCTTTTGGCTAAGACTAAACGAATATAAATATACATATAATAAACAATAAACATACAAAGATTATATTATACTGAAAGCGTCAATTCTTATCAGATCACTGAAGTAAAATAGTATCGGGCACGGTTAGTTCTTAAATGAGTGATGAATAAGTATATGGTTTATTCTACGTCTATTGGCACGTAAGAAAAATTAAGAAATCACATCATGGAAGCTGTGATAACTATTAAGAATAGTTCTGATGCTATAAGACTTACCAGGGAATCATGAATTCGTCGTGCTGAATGCTGCATTCAACAACATGGAGAGAACATTGAGCAGTTACTGTGAAATGTTTTATTGTTATTGTATCCTTCACTTCCAATATTTCGGTAATATATTAATTTGAAACATATGTTTGTATAAACTTTTTGATTATTTCGTGATGGAGAAAACATCCCTAGCATAGTTCCGTGCACTTACAAAACATTTTGTATATAACTATACACCGGGTGTCAAGAAACCATCACCCAACCTTTCCGCCACTCGATCACAGGTTACAGCATTCATCGGATATGCCTGCATACGCTTACATGGTAATGCCTACTCAGTCCAGTTGCCAGTGATTAAAAAAGGTCTAGGATTTGTATGTTTTGGCGGAGCCTAAATTTTTCATGATTCCTACGTATTTTTTCCCTTAGTACACAATGGCGGGGATCCGTACAGTCAAAAGTGTGTGCTAAATTTTTTATTCAACAATTTATGGAAAACACGTTTTTTTTACGTTTTTGCTTATGTTTCAGTTCCCTGGCCCTTTTCGTATAGCACGTGCATTTAGAAAGTGGTTTTATATTTAATTTCTTAAATTTTAAGCCCAACCGTAAATTGCCAATGTTTTTGTTATTGTTGCAATCAGCGTTGAAAGTTGCAAACTCCTTTTCCTTTGACATTTATTTCTCAACAAGTAAAATTCTAGGGAGGATTGAAAATTCTTAGAGAATATGCCCTCAGTGACCTAAACAAGTGCTATTTTTGTCACGGTGATCAATCGCATAATTTTTGAGAAATTAGCGATCGGACTTTTTTGCAAGTTTTAGTTAACAGTTGAGCCATTTCTTTCAGGAAGCTTCAATTGATCGGATAGAACTAGAAAAATTAGAAATTTATTCAAGTTTACGAATCATTTTGAGATTTTGAAAAATATTTATTACAGCCGATTTTATAAGGTTTTCTATGCAACCACCGTTTCTTACGCGACGTATTAAACGTTTTAGCTTTGCGGTTTGTAAATTCTGACTAAAAAAAATTTTTTTTTAATAATAATTTGAAAATGTATTATTTTAATTTAATAAATTACAAACTTGTATACGAACAATATCTTTTATTATTTATAAAATTTTCTAAAAATGTGTATTACATGACTACGATAAAATACAGTATTCTTATTAAAAATAACGTGTTTTGTATACTATATTTTAAGATTATTTTGGAAAAAAGTTATCTCGGATCCATTACCGGCAAGCAAAGGTAATGCTACCGTTATCCTCAACAACATGGACTACATCGCTAAAACAGACAACTTACTAAGGTCATCAGACTATCGCTAAGTATCCAACAATTCGATAACCCATTTTAAAAGGGAAACGAATGTGCTTATTAACAACCAGCATCTATTCGAAGATACTAAATAACTTCTTGTACCTCGAGAGAAGTCTTCAAGAATACCAAAATTTATAAGGAAAATACTCTTTTACGACCTATTGTCAGAACCTTTGGTTTACCGACCCATAACTTAGCCAAATATCTTGCCAAAATTCTTCATACTCTTACAGAACAAGTCTCATCATACGTTAGAAACTCCTACTATTTCCTAGAAATTCCCAAATCCTTTTCCGTACGTAAATATGATATAATAGTCAGTTTAGATGTTGTCTACCTTTTACTAATATACTCATTTCTGAGACCTGTAGCTTATAAAACCCAACTACAGTTCAGAAGACTACACTCTCAAATTAATTAACCATTGCCTATCAAATACCTATTTTACCTTCCAAAACACATCTTATCGTCAAACCAATGTTTCAATAAATAGCGCACTAGAGCACGCAAACGGCCAGTCTTCTTCTTTGGCTCATAGTTCTTGAGAAATAGATAGATTGAAACCCCAAGTAAAGAGCTACTACAATTCTTTAAAAATGGTATTAAAGTGACTGTTGAAACGTCAGGAATTTCCCAAAATTCGACACAGTGCAACCTGTGAATCGAAGAAACAGATTTTGCAAAGTGCTATTCTTTGCTGGAATACAATCATCTAAACAAGGAGAAATTTAACAAAATAATCACAAAATATTGCTATACTCAAATCCTCACTGAGAAAGAGAATAATATATACATAATGTAAATCGACCTACAGAAACCAAAAATTTTTTTTTACTAGAATAAATGGTTGCTTTTGACAGGTTCGCTACTAGAGTTAAAATATATTATAGATTATACAAAGGTAAGCACTAGCAGAACTCTCGTATATAATGGATATTTCGTTAATATTCTTTTTCCCTTACGCTTAATAACTTATATTAATTCATTTTGGCTCATTAGTTTTATCTGCTTCACAGTTGTGTGATTCTGCTAGTTGACTTTGGATATAAATATATACAAAACTGCACTAAAAGTTGAGTACACTAGTAAAACAAATTAGAAAATAAAATTATTTAAAGCAAAAGTACCGTGTTATTGTGAAAAAGGCATAACAAATAATGTTGGTTTGATTTCACAAAAACAAAACTTCCAAGTAAATTTCAAAATATTTTTAAAAATCACATTCTAAATGTAATATTTGAGGACAATAATATTTTTTGACACACTACATCATATAATAGAAATTAAAAATAGTCAAAATATAACTCGATACTTCCCTGAATAAGAGTCAATATTAATAATAAATTCATTTAGATACGAAATAAAGAAAAAATGTTATTAGAAAACATTGAACTAGAAAAAAAATTACATGGTATATCTTAAGATAAAGATCAGAATAGATAGATAACAATCATTTTTAGCAAAATTTAATATGTTTAGAAGTCAAAATGCAATATTTTTTTTTAAATATCTACGTCATTTGTAAGTAATACAATTAAAGTTACGTATTGCTAAAAAGTCTTTTATATCAAATCGTATTAAAAAATTCAATATACTTGTCATGGCGGATACATACGTAACATAATTAAACATGAAAATCAAAAAACATTGCGAATAAAAACCGAATTAAAATTCTTTTCGGATGCTTCACTAATGCTTATCTGAAATCGATTAATCTATAAATCGACGAATTAGTGATCAAAGACAAAATTGGTGAGCTTAATTTCGTTATCGGAAAACAATGAAATTAAAATCTGAAAACAGACTTAAAATTAGCTTTGATTACCGAAAAAGCATCCTAATTTAACCGAAACTCTACTTCTTGTCGTTTACGACTTCTTCATGATGACCATCGAATTGTAGATATAACATTTTAAGCGATATATGAAACAATTGTTTAATCCCATGAGATAATTAGGATTTAAAAAAGTTACAACTTACCTTTACAGGCGTGATGGGATTTGCATCGAGAAAGATCGAATTGCATTTCAACGAAAGCATGTCGCTTTTGCTTTTATTTAGAATGTTTAGGAACGCCCTGGAATTAGTGTAGAATTCTGCTTTTCTAATAGCCGCAAAAGCATCAATGGCCGCTTCGACGATTCTATCATCGTTATTATTGAACAGCGCTCTCGCTTGTCGTTTCCTAAATCCATAAGGGCACATGTTGAATATGGTTTTTAGCAGTTTCTGTTGAAAGGGCACATTGCGTGATACTTTCAGCTGCTCGGTCATGTCGGTTCTGTAGTAAAAATTATGTAAACAAAAATTGCATTAGTACAAATTAAATAATTAAAACAGATGCTATAATAGTCGTAAGTGGCTGAAATTTATTTTAATATTCCAATATATGTCTCTATGTTACGTTTAAAATGGCTTAAAATCCTTAATCCTTTCAGAATTTTTTATAAATTACATTGAGTAGTATATCTAGAGAGGTATACACTACCGCCATTACAAGAAAACATTAAAGATTAAAGATTTTAGAATGTTATTTGTTTTAGACTATATTTTGAAGCCTAAGCCATATTTTAAATTTCACTAAGTTAAAATTTGTTCTAATATCAAATCAGAAACAAAAATGATAGACCTATCTTTAAGCATTTGTTTGAATGTTGTCTGTCCGTCTGTCCGTCTGTCCGTTTGTCCGTCTGTCGCGACTTTTAACTTGCGAACTACTAAACCTAAATACATAAAGGGGTTATCATTCGAAAGGCCATGTCCTACCGAGTTCACATCCGCGAGCTGGCTTAGGTTGGATGTCCTACAACAATGCAATAAGGTTTTTTGGTGCATCCAGCTTCCAATATGTCATTCCTTATAACTTTTAATCAAGGCAGCTTCCAAGCTAGAGATTATTTTTTATTTTTGTCATTTCTGACATCTGTTACTCCTTATAATTTTTGATCTGCGATAGATAGAGACAACGTTTTCAGTATTCAACCATAAGTCAAGTCCCGACATCAAATATCAGTCTGATCGGAAAATCTCGAGACCAGATTGACCGGAAGTGGCCGCAAATTTTTGTTTGTGTATAGAAGCCCCGAAAATCTGCGGAACCGGAGTTCCACATCTGCACTTGTTTGTTTTTATCTAGTTGTTACTTCATATGCTATGACAGTAACTTCTATTTTTTCGGTTATTATTATTCATATTCGCCCCTTTTGCTATGATTGTCATTTTAATCCCAAGTACAACAGCATATATTTCTTACATAGTGGTTTTTATTCATACCTATTATTCTTATTTTATTTATTCCTGTTATTTATATGTCGTATTTTATATTTCTTTTACTATTTTATCTTCTTTGTCATTTATAGTCTCTATGTCTTGCGTTGCTATTTTTAATATCATTTTATTGAGTCTTTCTCCAACATTTTCTTTTAATTTACCTTTAGTCGTTATACGGATTATTGATTTCGTTCTCAAAGAAGTTTCTTTATTTTTCCTTATTTAGTTGTTTATACTGTTCCCTCTCTGAGTACATCTTTAGGTACGACACATTTGACTTATGCTATTTTCTTAGTTATTTTCTTGTAGCATTTCTTAACATTGTTTGAATAATTTTTCTTCCACCTTTATATCATATATTCAGCAGAAATTGCCACTGTTCAGTTCTTTCTTCTTAATTATATTTGTTTTGTTCTATTTGTCATGGTATATATTTCTTAAACTATGATTTGCTTTGTAAGCGTAGGTGTGGTGCGGACGGACGCAGGTTCATTTCTGGGGCTCAAATGTCTGGCGGGTGGCCTACTCACTTACTAAAAATAATTAAATACTTGCGTTCATTTCGAGTAAAAGGATAATAAACCTGCAAAGCTTGCAACGCATAGCGAAGTGGCGAAGCAGTCTCCCAAATTTGAGAACCCACTAGCAAACAAGACTTTTTGGTCGCCTGGTCAAACAGAATTTTGAAATTCCCAGCCGTTCTCGAGTTATTGCTCGGACGGACGGACGGGCAGACAACATGAAGTTAGTAAGTGATTTCGCTTCGCTTCGCCACTTAATAATGCGGTGCTTGCTACATCGCCTCACATCAGAAATGGTGCACGACGATCGGGCAGTGAGGTTAAACATATGAGAACACTAACCTTTCAATTCACAAGCCAAGCTTCTACGCGGGGCGCTTGAGCTTCATCATATAATCTACTTTGTTGTCTCTTCTTTTTATTGTATACGTGTTTCATTCGTTTATCTTAATTTTCAGTTTATCGCTGATAAATTTCTCTACTCCTTTATATAATTAGACCTCTTTTATTTTCAGCTCTTTTGCTACTAATTTATTTTTACTTTTATTCCTCTCTTGTTTTTTAGGTTTATTTTCTAGACAGTATATTTTTGATTAATATTTTTATTTTGCATTTCTTCATTGTCCGTTCTCCCCTTTTGTCTTTTTAACCGCCTTCATCATTAATTTTGAATGTCAGTATTACCTGTGTAATTCATTTTTTTATAAACTACCGAGAGAATAATTTGTTTTCAAATTGTTATGTCGGCTGAATTTCTTATCAGTTATTTTCCTTGTTCTCTTGTTTGCTGTGATATTTCTACTTTATATAAATCTATTTTTACTTCCAATTACATTGCTTACAACTTTGATTGTTATTTTTTGCAAGAAATTAATTAAAACTTTATGCATAACAGTGTTGCATTATCTGTGTTCATGTGTATCTTGTGTTCATGAGTTATTGGATATTCACTACAAAATTTTTTGTAGGAATATTTTGTCAACTTTAAATCGCACAATCCAACATTAAATATATTTTTATATTTTGTGAATAAAATATTCCCCGTAACTGCAATAGAATCGCAAACATTAAAACATCTTTTAATTAAAAAGAAATAAAAACTTACAGTATATTGCGCACCTGCACCATAACAATGAAATTGCTATAATTATCAAGTGACTACGATATACAAGGTATGTCCGGAAATTAATACGACCTATTTTTTTCTGCCGCGACTATCCGTCGCACAGCGTTACCACTTGTACGGAACGGAAGGGGGAGTCTTGGGAAAACAGCGTGACCTGCGCCAGTCAACTCCGAGCTCCTGGAGCCTGTTTCAGTAAACCCTTGTGTGAGTGCTCTGTCGAAATTAAGATGTAATAAACTCTCGAGCAGCGATACGCGATAGTTTTGTTTCAAACTTGAGAAGACGCCGTCGGAGACTTTTGAGTTACTTCAGAAGGCTGCATGTCATATTTACAGTGCAAAAGGTGGCATAAAATCTTCAAGGAGGGTCGTAAGGAGGTTGCTGACGAACGATCCCTCAACGTCGCAAGATAAAAGTTAACAAAGTGCGCGAATTGTTGAACTCTGAATGAGTGTCCGCCTAATATCAAAAATACTTGACATTCTGAAAACCAATGTGCACGAGATTTCAAATGCGGAAGGTGTGCGCCAAACTTGTCCCAAGAGTGCTCACCGATGACCAAAAGAACAATCTTAACGCTTCCCCAACCGCCCTACAGTCCTGATGTGGCCCCGCCCGACTTCTTTTTGATCCCGAAGATTAAAAAATCCCTTAAAGGACAGCATTTGGGGACCGTGGAGAACATCAAGGCGGCTACGACGAGGTAACTAAAGGACATCCCAGTGAAGGACCTCCAAGACGCACACAAAGCATGGAAATCTCGTTGGAACAAGTGTGTTGAAGCAGGAGGGATGTATTTCGAAGAATATTAAGTAATTGTATGAATGAATTCAATAAATTTCTTAAAACAAAAATGGACGCATTACTTTCCGGACAGACCTTGTACTGATTGATGTTAACTAATATTTTTGGAAAAACCTATCAGAAATCACCAACTCTACATCCTTTGGTCGAAATGCAATTTTAAAGAGGTCCTGCACAATATTCAACTCTCGAATATTGTATCTCAAACGTTCTCTCTGTATCTGTAAATACATGAGAGCTAATTATTTGATTTTTAATGTTTTTCTCTTACACTGACTGGCCATTCGGGGTAGAATAATTGATTAACTTTTTTACCATCCCTTTTATTTGGTGTAGAGTAGCACTTTCAATATGATAGACTATAAAAGTCCATTTTTAATGTCACTGAAGAATGATAAACATATATTTCAAGTATATTTAGAAACAAGTAAAATGTTATTGTTAATAACGCATCAATATTTTATTAGTTGTAGGCTCAGTATCGACAGAAAAGCATTTTATTTAAAAAATGTTTTCAGGCAATGTACAAAAAGTCATAAAATAATAAATAAATAAGGAAATATCATGCAAATTAAGAACTCGTATTTATTGATCTTTATGAGTGCTAGTCTACCACCTACAGGCGTAAGTTGATACTTACATTTCCATTGCGTCAACTCGGGTACTGCCCTCAAAAGTGTATTAGTAAAATCTGAAACAGACTGTAAAACATTTACTATGTGCCGTTAAATATAGTAATAAACCTATTATATTTTAAATTATGTAAATAGTAATAATTAATAAAAGCAAGAGAGCAATTTTATTACAATTTTCATATATTTTTTGTATCATAAACTTTATAGTTTTATTAGGATTTCTGTTCAGAAGGGGTGCTGAATATTATTTTAGCCTATAAACATTATTATCTAAAATAATTGTTCAGGGGTATGGTTTCCAATAACTCTTAAAAGGTGTAATTATTGCTAAAATTTGCAAAACTATTTATGCATGTTACCTAACCAGCTTGCATTACCACTGTAGAAAGTATAGTTTGATCGATATAGCTCCATTACATTAAATGAATTATTTTCTTCTTATCTTTTTTATGAGTAATCGGAGTGAGCATATATATTTATAAATGTTTCATAAAGACAGTCACAATTTGAAAAGTCTATCTTTTATTAAGAACCTTGTAGCTTGTTCACGTGTATCACGCAGCTAACATACAGTATATATAAAAAAAAGTAAAATATTTAACAACTTGGGTACCAAACATTAATATATTGACTTGTTTATTTGGAGTTATTTAATAAAGTGACGTTCTTTTGACATTTTTTTTTTTTGTTTTTTGGCACCAACTGTCAATATATTGTAAGTGTTTTTACTGTGGTTCTTACTGTGATCCCAAGCGTCAAAATTATAAAATTTCTAATATTTCTATGAAACCCAATGACCAATATATTTCCTTGACGAAGAAAACATAAGTTAAGGTAAGATGTTATGCTTTCATATTAGAGTTACGTTATTTGTCATAATCAGGATGAGGACTTACCTAACCTTCGAGGAAAAAGCGCTAATGTAGGGGAGAATAATGAATCCTTAAAGAAGCATGAGAAAAACATGAATATAATAAAAACAATGACAGTAATGTGACAGTAACGGTGACGATAATTCTTCTGACAAAGGTGACAAATTTACAACCGTTTAAAGATCTTTTAATTTGTTTCCAATTATCAGGATCAGGAAAAAACCCGCTGTAGCTCCGCTTCTACAGTTTGTTTCAGCCCAACAATTCTGGTCATCCGCTGACGCGGAATGGGCGAACGGTATTGACTTTTGACCAAAAACGACATCATCTACCCACAGTCCTGACAAATACCACCTGGACTTCGGCTTTGATCAAAATTTAACACCTCTGGAACTTTGCAAATACTACTGAGACAACGTGATGGTAGACTAAATATGCTAAGAGACCAAACGGTATGCCGCTCAAATGAAGTTCACCAAATTCAGGGTAATTTTAAAAAGAGCACTTGTTAAAACGCGAGTAATTTTGGAAATTCCTGGTCCTAGCTACAGTGATGGGACTGATAAAACTCGGTGAATTGAAAGACTATTGAAGAAAAGACGATTTGTTCCAGAATTTAATCTTCGGCAAAACCATGGAGAGCAATGTTAAAAATAAGGCCAAATTCCTATACAAAAACGTTCAGTCCATAAAAGTTGTGAGATCTAAACCATATAAGACCGATCCATTTGTTCAGAATGACAGAAGGACTTTCTCCTTGTAAATCTAACTTGGCCTCCGGTTTCTCGTGTATCTACTCCGCCGTACTTGTTATTCAACTCAAATTTCTATATAATTTCTAGATTCCTTTATTCTAGCAATGATTTTCTAGTCTGTAATTTAGCTACCTTATTTTTATTTTTTCCATGTTATTGTGTAAATACATCAAGTAAATAAAGGAAAAAGTAGTTAAGTTACAGACTTATGTATCCATTAATTGAGGTGAAATGGTTAAGCAATAAACTAATGAGTCTGCATTTCTCGTGTCTATTTACCCCTACTAAATGAATTTCATCAAAATAGGTGAATATTTAAGGTTTAGGTTGGAGGGGAGAGGTAAGAGAGTATTTTAAATTTTGAAATTATGACATGACGCTTGTATTTCTCGTGTCCTTTTACCCATAAAAAGTATATTTTAAATCGGTGGACTTTTAAAGGATATCCCCTAGTGGGGGAAAGGAAGGGCATCGGCTAGAAGGCCCTTCTTCTGCGCAGCAAGAGATACCCATTTCCTGAGTTTAGCTTAAAATTTTGAAGTAGCTAGATCAAACCGTTTACGAAAAGATAGCCAGACAGACAAATAGATAAACGAAGACAATTATATTATAAATTACATTGGCAACTTACAGGAGAAGCGAGCCGGAAAAGTGAAGACACAAATAAAAAAAAAACCAAAAAGGAACAAAGTCTAGTTTTACAAGGAGAGGTTTACGTCTAACGAAGAGAGAAAATTAAAATTCAATTAAACGATGCGGGCAAGCTTATGAAACCTAACCAGTCGATCCGGAAAAGCTTTAAGTAATACAAAAAAAGTGTACTTCTACCTCAACGACAATCTACATTAACTTCATAGCGTATAAGTAACTCCATCCGACTTTAAAACGGCGATACAAATCGTTTGTGGAAGCATTAGTAAAGAAAATTCTTCAAAAATACCCGACTATCGCAGTATCACATTGCGCCCTAGTCGGCTAATTCAAAAAAATTGACTCTGCTTGAATACTCACTTTCCTACCCAAAAAAAGAATGGAAATGGAAAAATCTGCCACATTTCGGCTGGTATCACGTTTCTTCACTTTAGAGAAACCAGAAACGATCAAACGTGTCACTGGAGACGTTTCCTGTTTTGAAAAGTTTCACGCCTTACCTGTTCTGCTCACTAGCAGCTAAGACTACTAGGTATAAGCATTTCTTTTCAGAATAAAGAAATTTTTGATAAAAATTATTCGTAATTTAAATTTCAATGTACAATAAAATAATTACAACCTTAAAATTTAATTTTTTTATTTTTCTTTAATTTGAGAAAAAATCTTGAAAAATCGCTTGGGCGCACGGTGGTTCTTTAAAAAAATTATGCAATGAGTTAAAGAAATTGCAAAAAATAACAATTTCATCACTGCAAACACATTAAATTTATCGCATAGCGATCAACAGGATTTTATATTTTTTGTTTGGTACTCAAGAGGTTCTAGTTTGACACTCCATACAGAGAAGCAACTCCGTGGTGCTAAGCACCATTTTCTAATTAATGCAGAAGTAAACGCAATTGTTGTTTTACTGTACACATTTGTATTATGCCACAGTACCACACCAATTTCCTGAACCACGAAATTAGCTTAAAATGAAAACATATGGAAATGTTTCTGAAATTGAAATGCCTATAGCTTTGGAAATTAATCTTTGTTTTATAAATTTTTTTCAAATACCATCATTACTTGAGTCACTGGACTATAAGAGTAATGTATCTATTCCTTAGACATATTTATGTTAACAGAAAAGTGTTTGTTGTTGCGTATATCTAACATTGCAAATGTGTATGTAGGTTATGCAATAAAGGAAAAGCAAAGTGTTTTATATAATCTTTAAATTATAAATAATTTTTCAATTTTAGAAGAATCAAAATTAAGCAACCACACTTAACTCGCTTCCTGTTTCGTCATAGAAGTGTAATGGTTTATTTTGTAATATACCAGACTGAATTGAGGCTACAGCTTAGCTAGCATAGGAGCAGACATTCTGTTTTGAAATAAAATAATGCACTTAAAATAGTACAAATAAATGGAAGAAAATAATTAGGACAGCAGAAAACAGAAGTAAATTGTCCTAGGATACGACAAATTATGAATGCATTCAAATAAAATGATTTACAAAGATCTAGTAAAAAAATATAATACTACCGATAAAAAATATAAGTAGAAGTACTAGAATCGTTCTAAAGAAAATGATTAGCATCTATAATAACAGATATTTGAGAAAATCATAAAAGTTTGTCGAGTGAAAACAAACAATGAAAAGGTATGATTTGCTAGGTTACAAAACGGTATTTTGAGACTTGCAAAAAATTTGACTTAGTGTCAAAAATAACAAAAATTATTCTTCAAAGTACAGCTTTATACATCATTATCAGTGGCTTTTCCCGAGCTCTGTAAGTTCTTAAATTTAATCGTATCACCGATCTGTCAATTTTTAAACTAAGAATGGTCCTTTAACTTTATCAAACAATTCAATATAATGACTGCACAAAATTTCACAATAGAATAAAATAAGCAGTCATTAAAAGGTGCAAGATCGATGTAAGCTGGATCCAACAACACCTCAACAACATTTAGTCCAACAATTTTGCTTAAGGTGTTTGTGACACGATGAATGAGAACTACCTGGTGATTGATCAAAGTTGGATACTTTTGATTCAAAATTTCGTAAACACGTCGCTATACGCCTTGCCAATTACGGCTTTTCCATTTAGAATCAATACCGTTAACACTCCAACAAACAAAATCATGATTGTCTTGCAAAAATAATCTTGTAGAGCAAGTGACTATGCGCTTTCAAAATCGATCTATCAGTGGATTTTCAAGAGGTTGGAGATAAATCTAAATTGGTTCTTCGGCTTGTACTTTAAGTCACCCAAAGATAAAAGTTGTTGCTACATAAACTCAAAAAATAACAAAAAAATGTATAAAAATAAAATTTTGAACGATAGTTAAGTAGCTGTTTTTACAACCTACAACGCACATGCTATAAGATTAGTTAATGTATTGTGTAACTATCTACTTAGATGATTACTAAAATAAACTCGTCTAAAATAATCTGTATTTATTAGACGCACTAGTTAATACTTAAACTTTCCTAATAGCAACTAATGCTCTTTTATATTAACAAGCTAATCTTTAGCAGCGTCCACATATTTTTGCAACTTTTCTTAAGGGATATCAAATTAAAGTAAATAAAATTGATAATGCATTTTTCGACCTTTTCCAACGTTTTATAATAGAATTCTTCTAAAGAATGCCGGAGAAACTAAAAGTAGTAAAAATCTGATGAGGCTGGGTATGGTAAATACATTGAATATTGAAAAATTTCCTATCTTAACATACTAATTGTGTCTTTAATCGCATTCTCCTCCTATGTTTTTTGAGCTTGATTTTGTCACTTAAACGCAAAAGCTCGTTTGTAAAGTGTGGTTTTAATAACTCATAATACGTCACGCTCATAAAGACCCAAGAAATGCACAAAACAAATTTTTTATCATAAATATTAGGTCTTGCAATTGAAGCTAATGGCTTAAGCCACAATATTCATTTTTTAGTATTGTCACGACGTACTCGTCTTTAACACAGACTCACGTGGCACGTTCGCTTATTGTGAACGGTGAACATATGCGCAACCCAACAACTATTTTTTTAATTTTACCTAGCTTTTACAATCTTCTAACGCTGCAACTAATTATGTTTCACAGAATTTCGGAAAATAGATTTTTCAAATCGTCGTCTTCAAACTAGCTTAGTTCAAGACGTTCGTCGTACTTCATATTATTTTTTCCATTCCGTAGCACGTATTATGGGCACCTGGGCATTGCGATATTTACGGCAATGAGAAAGCCGATGAATTGGTCAGGCAGGGATCTAGTGAGGTTTATATAGGCCCAGAACCTGCTTTAGGAATTTCACGAAATGCTGTCCGAAGCTTTATTACGGAGAGGACATGCACTCATCATTGAATGTACTAGAAGAACCGACCAGGACATAATTTCAGCAAAACCTTCAATAAAGGACCTTGCCAAAAGAGAGCTGCAGAACTCCTTAACCTAAGTAGGCCACAGCTAAAGATAATCATAGAATTTCTTACAGGATATGCGACTGTAAAAGAACACCTTTGAAAAATTAGTAAATTCAAGGGTGACCTTGCATGCAGACTTTGTAGCATGAAACCAGAAACAGCCTTACACATCCTATGCAAGTGCGATGCGATGTGCAGGAAAAGGCAACATATATTCGGGACACCAATCCTGGAACCGGAAGATTTCCAGACACACCTTGTAAAGTACCTGTATCTGCTGATTCAGGGGACGTCAGTTACAGATTGGTTGTGAATTTATTTAATTAGGGTAATCACAATAAGCCATAGGCTGCAGTGAACATGGATCCATTAAGGAAAACATACTCTAAGCGCAAAAAAACACGCATTTCGCTGTTAAAAACGTAGTACTCTTTCTTATAATTTATTTTGCTTCCGAACTATTCTTTGTAATTCAAATGCAAAGAATGACCAGTGCTTATCTTGTAGCTTATTAAACGCCAGCGTGTTTACGATGAGTTATTTAAGGTTATCTTTATTTTATAGTTTATTATGTTTCTACTACATAATTCTAAAATTAGCGGTAAAAACTTTTTTTTAAGTAACTGATGCAAAAGATTTTAGATTCAAATAAAGAACTAACTGTACTGGGCTATAGCAATTCACGGTGATACCACTTGGATTTTGCATTGCTCCTTCGATCTTCGAAAGATTAATGGAGACAATTTCTAATGAATTATCTTGGAAAATATGTTTCGGGTAGCTGGATGACACCATAGTGGCGTTCGACGCGCATTTGAAAAACTCAGAGCAGTTATTCCAACGACGGAGAAGCGACAATTTAAAATTTAATCTGAAATAGTGCTCTACTTCCAAGAAGAAAATAAATTATCTTGAACATGTAGCTAGTAATGAGGGTAGAACAGCTGAATTTAAAGCCAGTCAAAAGCATAAAGAAATAACCATTACCATAAAACAAGCACAAAGTTAATAGTTTTCTGGAATTGTGCCATGACTACAGACGATACGTATTTGTATTTGCCAACATCGCGAATCCTTGGACACGACTAACGCAAGACGGCCAAAATTTTCAGTGAAGCGAACAATGTCAAGAAGTTTTCGAGAACCTAAAACGTATCTTAGTAAACGCACGAATACAGAGCTGCCCACAGCCAGAAGACGAAGATAGGAGAGAGCTCTCTACTGTTGTCAAATCTGTAGAGCACTTTTATAAATATCTGTATGACAGAAGGTTTCTTTTGAGGATTGATAATGCTGCACTGAAGTGGCTCTTGCATTTTAACAATTCGAATGGACAGAGAGTTAAAACGTGGTACAGAAAGAAGATACAACTTTAAAATATGTCTCCGGAATGCAAAGAATTTGAAAGAAAACCTAACTAGGCAAAAGTGGCTTCGTATTCAACAGCAGTAAAATCATATTAGACGCAATGAGATTCCACTATATTAGAAGATAATGTTTTGCAGCACGTGCTAGAGTGGAAACGTGGATTTCAGATAAAACTCTAGTTGTTAATCCCAAACAAGAAGGTAATGGAAGTCTTGCAACAATTGCAAGAAGATTCGCAAGAGGTTTTACTGGGTGAACTGCACGAAAGTTATTAAAGACGGGCGCCGAAAATGTATGATATATATATATATATATATATATATATATATATATATATATATATACAACAAGCAAGGGCTTGCAAAAGAAGCCGAAAGCATTAATGAAACAGCATTACGTTGAGAATCCTTTCGAGAGAATTCCTATTGATATAGCTACAAGTGTCAATGAAAATAAATTTATTCTAGAGGTAGTGCTTCTTTCAAGTAAATGGGTCGAAGCATGGAAGCCTCGAAGCCTCGAAGATCATGGTCGAAATTTCGAATCAACGGTGTTCCGAGAAGTATGCAAACTAGAGGTCTTCGAAAACTGTAACTCCGTTACACCCCCATTCATATGGATTTGTTGAACTTACGAAAAGGACAATAGGGAAGTACTCGTCAAAAGTTGTCTTTGACCATTAATGATATTAAAAACCAATATCTCTATATGGTCTTGTTGGCGTACAGTTTGTATGTTCATGAGTCTACTGGTCAAATGCCATCCAATGTTCTCTTCGGTCATAAACTAAAGCTGCCATGTGACCTTAAGAAAATGTGGTCGGGAAAGACTACGTCAGCAATTTAAGAAGAAGAATTATAAAGATTTGCGGCAACGTGGAATACAACACCAGTGACCGAATGAAAAATCTTTATGACATCAACGCATCGAGGACGAGTTGTAAAGAAGGAGATCGAGTACGGTTATAAAATCCGAAACGGCATAGTGGGTTATTTCCAAAGCTTCGACGCTTGTACGAGTATTTATATAAAGTGCTAAAGAAAATAAATGATTTCCTCTACTCAATTCGAAAACTACTAGGTGATAAGCCTAGAATCGTTCATTACAATCGACTATGTCTTGTTGTCAGAAATGGAACACCACGGTCAGGAGACCTAAAGTCATTCGAATGTGAGGAAGTGTTCAAAGACTTCATAGGTTTAGTGAGTGAAACTCGGCGAGTACGTTATGATGTTGCCAAAGATGTACAAGAAGATCTATTCCATGTATCGGAAAAATATGCACTGGCGGATTGTGCGGAGCATGACTTGAAGATGCCCAGAGGAATCGCCAGTATACTTCCAACAAAATTTGGTTTAGTCAGAGAATTAAAAAAACAACGCCTAGAAGTTGGGAAGACGGCAGGAGGAATATCTACTACCTTGTGGCAAAAGAATCTTCACAGGTCAAGCCGACTTATCGTTCATTGTGAGAAACACTAACGAAGCTACGCATTCATATGTTGAATGAAGATTTTTTAAAATTTGGCAATACCGAAACTTGCGTGCGGATAGAAGGAACTTGATAGAAAACCAGTCATCATACGCAGAAGTCGGTAATCCCGCAGAAGACCTTGGACTGTTACTTCTATCTGACGTCTCGATATAAGAAATGTCAAGAACGCAAATATCTCCGTGATCCATCCAAATGTAAGAAAACAATAGTCCGGAACGAATTATTTTAGAGCCTAGAAATTTATAAAAAAGCGTTTGTATTGCTGGCAATAAAAAAGGAAACTTTTATTAATTTAGAAATCGTTGACCCTCGGGTCACCTATATCAGTATACCTCAACTGATATAAACTATTTTTACGTTATATATTTTTGAAACACCAGCGAACTAATCGCAAGTCATCAACATGAATTACAATAGCAGAAATTATTATTATCAACACCCAACAGCCGCTCAACAGGGTTTCCAGCCTCCCATTAATTTCAATCAGACGACAAGCCAGGTAGTACCACTATTTTCTGTTATAAATGCTTCTTATATACCTATTAACCAGCAATATATACCCCACACACAAATTCCAAACAGATTTTTCCCAAACACCGATACAGATACATAACCCTATCACATCAACGCAATCAAATAACATGCTTAATAACGATGCAACAAGTAACATAAACACCTCAGATTCTGAAAATGATATTGAATTATCTAATACACCAAGTAAAGATTGGCAATGTGCCAGAAATAATAAACGTAAACGAATATCTAAGCAACCAGCATCAGCGAACACTATGATACCTACTATAGATAATAACAGATACTCGGTCCTCACAAATGTTACTGATGCGGCTGAAATTAAAAATACTTCAAACACACAGCAAAATAAAACACTCAAACCACCACCAATATTTGTATAAGGGGTTACGGATTTAATAAAATAGTCGCAGTGCTAACAGATGCTGCAGAATCAGAACAATACAAAACTGAAGCACTGGCTGATAACGTAATTAAGATATCTGCCAACACGGCTGATATATATATATATATATATATATATATATATATATATATATATATATATATATATATATATCGCAAGCTAATCACACTCATGAATGAATCTAACGTCATATATCACACCTATCAGATGAAAGAAAATAAAGCATACCGTGTCGTCATCCGTAACTTACACCGCTCTGTTCCCACAAAAGAAATAGCCAATTTACTGGAGGAGAACGGTCACAAAGTGAGATCCGTAACCAACATTAAACACCGAATAACAAAAATGCCCTTGCCAATGTTCTTTGCAGACTTGGAACCTGCGCCAAGTAACAAAGACATTTATAACCTCAGGTTTTTACAAAACCAAATTATAAAGGTCGAACCACCATACAGAAATACAACAATCGTACAGTGTATGAGGTGCCAACAGTATAACCATACTCAGGCCTACTGTAACCACCCATTTGTATGTGTAAAATGCGGCGGCTCACATGATACCCGATCTTGTAAGAAGACAAAAGACTTACCCGCCAAATGTGCTCTCTGTGGCGGAGAGCCTCAGGATTTTTAACATACCGGGTGTTTATAAAATATTTCGGGAAATTTATATTAATGGATAGATCAAACCGAGACGAACAAAAAATTAAAATAAAATTTTTTGATCCGAGGTCAAATAAATAAGTTGTAGCCGATTAAAAATTAATTAAACGGACCAATCACAGCGCGCTCGGAGAGCTACCGGGCCGACTTCGGGAGGACGGGGGGGGGGGCGCTTGGCCGCTAGGAGGGAGCACGCAGGCTGTGCGACCGAGCTCGCACGGTTACCTTCAGTGACGTAGCAAAATTGTAAGTACGAGTCAATTATTGTCTTGTACTGTTTATTTTAATCAGCTTTCGAGTGTTGGACTCGCGCCTCATCCTTTTTTAAAATAACAAGTTCTGGGACGAGAGCAGCGCAGGGCCGATATATATATATATATATATATATATATATATATATATATATAATAGGATAAGGAAAGTCGTGTGATGTTCACACCAGATTTTTTTTAAATGGAAATGATTAATACCAATTATAAAAACATAGACGCACCTGCAGAAAAGTGTCGCAGTCAGAAAACGTGGAAAATTAAAGAAAATTATTGTTTGTTTCAGAACTTACAGAAAAGGCCCCCGAGTGTTCCAAAATGCTAAGGTAACCACAGACGACCAGTCCCTTTGCGGTGCACACAAAATAATGCAGTCACAATTGCAAAAAATCTGGTGTGAACATCACACGACTTTCCTTATCCTGTTATTTGGGTAATTATGGCAAAAATCCTGGGCTTCAGTTTTTTTTCGAGTTTCTATTTTACCAAATTTTACTTTAAATTCACGTTTATCTCGTGATAAGAAATCATTTTTATTTTCATGAATTTTTGTATCTTCAACCGTTTAGATTCGTGACCGCTTTGCGACCGATTTTGCGACCTTGCGACCAAACAGCTAGGCCGATTTTTACCAAAAGTTTCGCACTGCGTCTCCTACCTACAAGTAAGTTACATACCAAATTTCCAGTCTTTAGCTCTTACGGTTCTCGAGATATCCTGTTTACTGACAGACCGACAGACAGACATATAGACACACACACACACACACACACGAACCAATGGCCCAAACCAACTTTTTTTGGGGTCCTGAGGCTATAATTCGTCCAGAAATGTACAAAACTGGATAGGTTAAATTTCCGCATATTACTTTACTTTCCTTATTATAGGAGAAGTGCATAAATAATGCAGGTAAAAGTGAGGTTATAACACTGGTTACTTGTCAACAACGCCGTCACATCAGTCTATATCAAGCGGCGGGAAATTCGAATGTTGCGCCCTTAGATTGTAATGGTCTTATTTTTGAATAAGGTTGTTAATGTTGTTATTTGTGTGGCCATGCTTTTCTGCACCGAACACTATTCTGAAAAAGCGCGCGCGTTTATAATTAGTGACAACAACAAAAACGGAGGCACATAAATTCGTAGAAAAAGAGTTCTTTGCATACAAATAGGCTACGTGATAAAGTAAGTCAGAAGTCGGAAAGTATGTGGAATGATTTAGTTGGGTTGTTCATAGTACTATAAAACGTATTAAAGATCCTGGAACAGGTAAATAAATAACAAACAGGTCACAAAAATTCCTTTCGAGGGCTGTGCTGCTTTGGTACTATAGAATCTATTTCTGGATATTGTAACAAAATTAAACAGTTTAGTTGTACCATTTATTAGGTTTTTACTGGTTTGTTGGGCCAATTTTATTGTCAATAACAGCAGCTATGTCTTTTAACAAACCCTTAATTAACTTCAGGCAGTCTGCAGAAGTAATAACATGTCAGTCTTCATATAGAAATTTCTTTTATAGTTTATCTGTCACGTTATAATTCATCTTTTGTTTTAGAGAGCCCAAGAGGCGCATGCTTGCACTAAAGTACTTTTTTGGTAAATGATGTATGCCTGCAAATTTAATATCTAGTTAATATTTAATTTACTCTTAATAGCAGCCTTCCAGCAACATTTTTGCTTCTTCCTACCATCATAGGCGCATCGTTATTAGCTACAAAAATCAGTTTTTCTAATAAAATGTAATAACCCGCCTGCAATTGTACAATATTATCGTAAATCACAGAACTAGTTATAGTACCGTATAAAGGCACTATTGCCAGTAATTCTTTGCCCACTCTTAATTTTACACGGTATACTCATAAGAACATTACAAGTCGTACCACGTCTCTCATATCTGTATTTTTGAACTGTATTAAAAATTTACCTGCCATATTTAAGTAAACCTGAAACAACCTTGATAACACCAATTTTAAGCGATATGGCAATTTTCCAATAGTTATTCTATTAATTTGGAATTTTTTTATTTTTGATGGGATAATATATAACAAGGCGTCATATATACCGAAGGAAAAAGCAATACTCCAAACACGAGCTTCCCAAATTATATCAAAACCATATACCCATTACCTTAATTGCCTAAATACATTTTCTGTCTAAACCATGCACATCAACATTAAGTTCATTATAAATACAGAGCAAAACAACATCCTTTCGTTTTTAAACACTCTTCTAAGAAAAACTACTTTAAACGACAACTTTCATCACACTGTCCATAGAAAATGTATCCATATTAACACGTATGCTTAAATCTATTTAGTTGCAAAATATCTTATCGTCAAATTTATTTAATTTTCTAACACGAAAAAGACCAACAAAACTTAAAACTATTACGACAATTCTATTACAAAATAAATATTCTACCAAAATCTTGTCGTGTACTTAAATACATTAACAGAACAGGGTACTATTGAGTTATTCGGTTAACTTATTCAATTTTCAATATTTCGTGAAAAATTTTATTTGTCAAACATAAACACTTCTAAGAGTATAAACATCCATTCTATATATACTTCCCTGGCGGCTAACTCTACAAACAGCTCCAGAGTTTATTCATACGGATCTTCATCCTTTGCTTCTTGTTGACACCTAAATTCGACAAGATAGCTGTCAAGGTAGTGACGGGTTGTTCCTAGATACTTTTTGTTCCTCCATTTTGCTGAGACTTACATATGTTCGACGCTCTATGTGTGTACGCTAGTCTTCAGATCGATAAAGTTGAAGTGGCGGTTAACGTTGAAGTGCTCGAAGCCCGCGTCTTCCAGTTCCTTCGCCTTATACGCACGCTAGCTGTCCGAGAAAATGCTTGTTCTTTCTTCGATGAATCAGCGTGGCGGCTAATTGGTCCGGACTTGCAACAGGAAGAACTCTCGAGTTTCACGGAAAAGCCTTCCAAAGATCCGCTAATGAGAAAATACACAGCTGGCGTTGTTCTTTTGCTTGGGAAAGAGATCCTTGTCGATCTCTACAATTATTTCCTTGCCGCCCATCTTCTGCTGGTGCTTATCAAGGAGATGGTGGGCGCAGGTTTTAGGCATCGACCGAGGTTGCTTCGTCCGTTCTGCACCTGTGTTTGCTTAACTTGCCGGAGGAGTACTCTCGACCCCAGGCGTAGAAAAAGCGCACGCTTGTGATGGATGGCAAGTGTATATTCTTAAAGCGAAATCAAGTCTCATTTGATTTTCGTGACTTGCATTCCCTCCTCGACCGCTGCTACTGCACTACTTGTCCGATGAAGAGCTTTATCTCGTGGCCGTTCTTGCAGAGTCTTTGTTTTGAAACCAACCCCCTTTTCTTGCAGAAATGGTTCGCGGCAGATCAAAGAGATTTAATGGAAATTAAAAAATTAAAAATTACTAACATCAAAACAGGTAACTGAATAATCCAATAGTACCCAAAATAGATATTTCCAATCCCAAGACATTTCCCACAAACAAAAAGCGTTTTTGCCTTAGATCTAAGGCCCTATCAATATAATGATCCGCACATTAATGAAGCTAAACATACAAACGGTATTTACGATCAATAAGATATTTATCGAAAAATAACTGCTCTTATAAATCCCAAGAAGAATATGAAATAAACTACCAAATGGTCTATATCACCTAAATGAACAGGAAAAGCCAAAACCAATTATATGCGCCTTATTTGACAGAACATGGTAACCCATCATGAAGAAACATGCTATAAAATTAATTTCTTTCTCCAAAAAGAATTGTGCCAACTGTGCACTCCACTGTTGGAGGCAGTTGTAATAGAGAAATGCTACGAATTTTTGAATACAAAAGACAGACAATGCTTACCTATTAATTAAAAAACCTTTTCATTTCAAACCGTTAGTCACTCCTTAAAATTTGTTTTCGTTGGTAGAATAGAAAATGGAAACAAGTGTTTCTGATTTAAGCAAAATTAATTTTATGATTTTCTTTATTATTCTTAACATCTATTGAAATATGATTGCCCTTTCATGCAAATAAAACAATACTGGTATGTATAGTTTAAAGAAAAGCATCCGGGTACGACCTAATCACTGCCAAACCACAGAAAAAACTGCCCCACAAAACAGTAATGTGCATGACAAAAATCTTCAGTGCAGTCATAAAATTACAGTATAATTGTAATTCTAAAATCGGACAAACCCGCACATTAAGTTACCACTTATAGACTGATGATCCTACTATCAATGTCAAAAGTAATAGAAAGGTTAACACTAAAGAGATTGGGAATCGTAATTGAACAAGAAGCACTAATTCCACAGCATCAATTAAGGTTTGTCAGAGATACTCTACATTAGAGCAGATAGACAGAGTTATCTATGTACTAGAAACTGACCTTAAAGAATGTAGATATTGTGTTACAGTATTTCTTGATGTTCGCCAGACATTCTACTGAGTCTGACATCGCGGGTTATTATATAAAATCAAACGGTCACTACCACAGCAGTACTACCTTCTAATTAAATCATATCTAAACGAGAGGTATTATCAGGTCAAGTACAGAGAAAGTCAATCTGGACTATACCTAATAAAGGCAGACGACACTTCGATATTGGCTTCTCACTTAGATCCAACACAAGCTTCGGCTATCCTACAAGGTAGTCTAGATAACATCCAAAAATGGTTGCACAGGTGGCGAATACAAATCAATGAAAATAAATCTACAGCTATCACGTTTGCGACAAAACATAATTCCGCTCCTACGGTCACACTACATCGTAAAAAAATCCCAATTAAAGAATAAGCTAAATGTCTTGGCATGTACTTCGCCAGCCGCTTAACATGGAGAACCCACATTACAGAAAAGAGAAAACTATTGGACTTAATGGTAAAAAAGATGTACTCCTGGAGAGAAAATCAAAGTTATCGCTACAAAATGAAGTGCTAATGTATAAGACAGTTATAGTTCCACTGCGGACGTACGATATTAATATATGAGGCTGTGCGAAAACTTCAAACATCGAAATTCTGCAAATATTTTAGAACAAAACTCTTCGTGCCATGGCCATTGCTGACTGGTACATTAGCAATAAAACCCTTCATGAGGACTTGAATATTCTATGGGTCAGAGTACAACCACCTATGTGAACAAAATACATATCCACCCTAATGTGTTAGTGCTCAATTTACTAGACAACGTTAATATCACTTAAAGATTAATGAACTTAAAACGTTAGACCTTACTAATTAATAAATGTTCTATTCGTATATACAGGAAATCGCCACTGAGCATCACTCCCTCTTCATGACAATGTTATTTAGTTGAGTATTATAATATTTGAATAAATTTACTTGTTAGCTCTAGGACCAGTTTGTAAATACACGGTTTATTAAAAAAAATGCTTTAATATCAAAGAAATATTTTTCTGGTAGAATATGAAAGTATTTAAAGTGTTTTAAAGAGAAATTAGTCAGTTTTTACACGATTTAATGGCAATAGTACCAAGCAACTTTTTTGTGTTATAAAAATATTATTCAAATTAAATTAATTATTTATCTTAGGCATAATATAAAAGTTTTGAAATAAATTAATGGCCTCTTTTTAAATAACAGGATCGGCTTCTCTTCTAAATCCTTAGGTTATTGTTGGAGTAGAATTTTTTTCAAATACGCTAATGTTATTTTTTGAAACCGTAGTGACCTTTATATACACTGTCAAATACTTTGAAATTTCGCATTAGAATATATAATAATTTTCAAATAATAATCACAATCAATACGTCTAAAATATATATTAGAAAAACCCTAATTAAACCAAAAGTACAACGAAGTTAAGAGCAGTTGATAAAACAATGAGAAGTTTTCATTTTGTTCGACATCCAAAAAGTAGAAACTGCAAGTTTTTCATCAAGTTAAGTCGTAATATAGGTTTTAGTTTAATGTACGTAAATAAGAATATTTTGTATTCAAAACCCACGTCTCTTATTTTGAATGATCATATATTGTGTTCAACAAATTTCTACGAAGTTCTAGAAGTTGCAAATAAAAAAAAACGGCATAATTTAATTGTGATTGATCAACCATCCTACACATTCAATGTAACGAATTGGTAGAATTTTCTTTGGTAAATTATAAGATTTCTCTAATAAGCAAGAGCTAGAAAGAAGAATAATTAATACTTCAAAGAAAAATGTATTAGGTAGCAATCAGGCTAAATAGTAAACACGCTATAAAAAAACATTTAAAAAACATTTTTCGAACTTTATTAATTTTACTGTTTGGAGCTACATCTAGTGACATATATACTTAGTTACTTAATTTTTTATTATATGATTACCATGTCTGACTGAAACGAAATTCGAGCCAGAATTATTTATGATTACCCTTATAAGTATAAAACCAAACTTTTGACATCTTGAAAAGTGGAAGTTAGCCTGGGTAAATTGAATTAATTTGCAAATAACTTCTCCAGCTGTGAGATACCAGCACGCACCGCCACGATCTCTCTTATGAAACTTATAAATATTTATTGATTGTTAATGATGAAATAGGCTCAATCGCAAAAAGTATGCATAATTTGAAAATTTTTAAGAGATCTAAGCCATGTGAATATTTATATACAGATGTAGTGTTGACAACGGGTATTATAGTTACTGTATCCTATCTAAAGATACGAAAGGCAGAGGACTTTTGAGTAAAATAACCAGTATTATTATTTTGTAGATGACTATACATATCTTCGTAGCTCCAAAGCCCTCTTTTATATTCTAGAGCTTTTTGATTTGCTACTGATTGTTTTAGTTTGTCATCAAACGTTGCATTTTTCTTGTAGACATTATATACACGAGAAAAAAGAAGGTTTTTAACCGTTTATTAAGTAACATCTTATTTTTGATGTTATAAGCCTTACTCGCTAAAAATAATTACAGTAAAATATGCATTAATATTGTTATTTATTATTGTTATTCTCTTTGCCACTTCCAGCAATTTAAACTAACAAGTTCTTTTTTCAACTTAGTGTCTCATTTAACTAGTTTTTCTTCATACAATTTCTTATTCATCTATATACTTTTAGTATGGAACTGTCAGCGATTTTCACAGTTTTGAAGTTTTTTTTTTTTATTTACTGTATATTTACAACTAGTCTAACTAGACTAACAAGCAAATGAGTTAATGTACATAGCATGTGGGGAGGAACACCAAGAGTGACCTCCTGTCATTACAAGGTATACAAGTCTTATTACTAATTTGTTAGGTCACTAAACTTTGTCCGTTTCAGGCGTCTAACTGCGTTTGCATTATTTAATAAGTCTGTCACTAGAACACTAGGGTGATCACTAATACGATCGTTGTATCTGATGCAGCAAGCTTTGATGACATCTTTAATCCATGGGATCTTTAGATCGTTATGTAATGTGCGGTTGTTCACATACCATTCGGCGTTTGCTATTGCGCGAAGTGTTTTGCTTTGAAATCGCTGTAATATCTCGATGTTCGATGACTTAGCAGATCCCCAAAACTGGATCCCATACGTCCAAATCGGTACTAACATGGTTTTATATAACAACACCTTGTTTGTTAAACTGAGCTGGGATTTTCGTCCGAGGAGCCAGAACATCTTCTTCACGCGGATATCTAATTCTTTTCGCTTAGTCTGTATATGTTTTTTCCAGTTTAGTTTGCTATCGAGATGGATACCGAGATATTTGATATCTTCTTTGTGTGGTATGTTAGTGCCGTTGAAGATTATAGGAGGTGGAACAACCTTGCGGAGGGTGAAGACCACTGAAGCCGATTTGTTTTCATTGATTTTGATGCGCCAGGTCTTTATCCAGTTTTCTAAAGCTTCCAGCGCATTTTGCAGGTATATTGATGCCTGAAGTGGATCTCTGTGTGAAGATAATACAGCCGTGTCGTCCGCAAACGTAGCAATTAAAACATTGTCGGTAACAGGAAGGTCTGCCGTAAACAACTGGTATAATGTCGGTCCCAGTACGCTACCTTGTGGTACACCTGCCTCGACTGAGTAGATTGGCGAGTGGCTGTCATTGATTTTGACCCGAAAGTATCTGTTTTCTAGATACGACTTGAAGAGCAGATAGTACTGTTGCGGTAGGGTTTGCTTGATCTTATATAGGAGGCCAGGGTGCCAAACTCGATCAAAAGCTTGGCCCACGTCTAAGAATGCTGCTAGGCATAACCGTTTTTCCTCGAAGTCTTTTCTACCTTATCCACTATCCTATGGACTTGTTCCAATGTTGAGTATTTTCTGCGGAAACCGAATTGATGTTCCGGAACTAAATGCAGTTCTTCTATAATGGGTTCAAGTCTTCTTAGTAGAATTCGCTCAAAGAGCTTGAGAGGAGTGGTAACAGCGAAATCGGTCTATAAGAAGCTGGTAATTGAGCTGGTTTTCCTGGCTTTTGAATGACAATTACTTCGGCAAATTTCCATTGGATTGGGAAGTACTGAGTTCTTAAGATGGCATTATATATACGTGTTATAGCTGCTATCCCTTTTTGGCAGTTGACGGAGTAATTCGGACGTAATTAGGTCATATCCCGGTGCTTTGCCAGTTTTAAACATTTAACTTCTGTTTGGACTTCGTTGGGTGTACAGTGTCGAATGGGTAAATGGAGTTGGAGTGGTGATTTGAGGAATTCGAGAATTTCGTAATCATCTTGTGGAGTTCTGTCTGATTCGTGCGGTTGAAAGGTTGCAGCTAAGTGTTCGCCGAATACCACCGCTTTATCTTTGTCACATCGGGCCCAAGAGCCATCATTTTTACGAATAGGAGGGATAGGGATAATAGGCTTTTCAAATTCCTAGTTGCGCGCCATAAGGAGTAGTCATGGTGTTGACTGGGGATAAGTTTCGCACGTAATCATTGAACGTTTCGTTTTTCTGTTCCTTGATTAATCTTTTAGTTGTGTGGTGAGAGTGTTTAGTTTATTTTTGTCTCTTGGGTGTCTTGTTTGTTGCCAGATCCGTCTTGCTTTTCGTTTGTCGCTGATCTTTTGTCTAATTTCTAAGGAGTAGTTGTTAGTGTTTTTGTTACATTTATGTTGTAGTTTTATGGGCGTAGCTGTCCAAGAAGCATATTGTAAGGTTTGTGTTAGTCGTTCTATTGCCGTTTCAATTTCATTTGAAGTGTTAAGTACTGCTGGAATCGATAGATGTTCATCAATATATTGTCGAAAATGTCCCAATCCGTAAGACTGTTGTGTAGGCTGGGCCTTGCAGGCTTGTTGATTATGCAGCTACTCAACGTGCATATTATAGCAGAGTGATCCGAGTTTAGATCGTAGCAGTCAGCAACATCGATGTAGTTGGGCGAGAAATTTTTTGTAATAAGGAAATCTAATGCATCCGGCAGTTTATTCAGATCGGTTGGCCAATATGTGGGTTTACCTGTGGCTACTGCATTATAATGATTATTTAAGATGGTTTTATATAGTTGTCTTCCCTTTGGGTTAATTAATCTGGAACCCCATAAGGGGTGTTTAGAGTTAAAATCACCACCTGCTATGAACCGGTCTCCTAGCGTCCTGAAGAAGTCTTCGAACTGGTTCTGCGTTATTGAATGCCGCGGAGGGCAATATACTGATGATACTGCTATGTCTCCAACGTGGTCTTTAATTTTGACATTTGTGACTTGTATATGATATCTTTCAAATTTCTCCATTTCGTAGTGTGATAATTTGCTGCTGATTATAATTGCCGTTCCAGCGTGAGCTGTGTTGTCGGGATGACAGGTGTAATAAGTTCTGTAGTTGTGGATATTGAGGTAGTTGTAATTAGTAAAGTGTGCTTCATATACCAAGAGCAAGTCGATTTTTTGGGTGTTTAGAAACGCTTCTACTTCTAAACGGCGTTGTAGAAGTCCGTTTGCGTTCCATACGGCTATTCTTAGGGTATCCATTATTGGGAGATTTTGGTTATCAGGCTAGTGAGTAGGTTGAGCATCATAGTATTTTGTTGCATTAACTGGCTAAACATGGTTTCAAATTTGGAAAGGAACTGAGACAGGGAGATGTCAGTGCTGTTTTGATTTTGAGTGTTGTGTGAGTCTGAAGTTGTTATGAAATTTTGTTGTCCAGCCACGGCTGCGGCATAGCTAGTTGGAAACCTGTTTGCCCTATATGTGTTTGGTTGAATTGTGGCCGCCTTTAGAGCTTGTGGTGCTTGCATCCTAGGGTTGGCGGTGTTGTTTCCTCTTTTTAACTGAAGTTGTTGATAGATAGAGCATCCTTTATAGTTTGCTGGGTGGACTGCATTGCACAATGCACATGTAGCAGGAGTGTCTTTTGGCTTTGTACACGTCAGGGTATTGTGGTTACAACCACACTTTACGCACGCGAATGATTTTCTGCAGTAAGTTTTGCTGTGTCCGTATGCTTGACAACGAGTACACTGGATGATATTGGTTTTTTTCCTTGGTGGCTCAACTGTAATTATCATATTTAATAGAGATCTAAGTTCGTATATCTCTTTGTTGTTACTGGCAGGCTCGAGGTCAACAAAGAATAAAGGAAGTGGTGTTTTGTCTACCCTGTGTCTTATATTCATTAAATTGCGTACAGTATGTCCTTTCTCTTTCAATTCTTCTTTTATCAACGCGGTATCGACTGTTGGGTGAAGGTTTCTGATTACAACTTTAAATGCCCTTTCAAGATGTCTCACAAGTTTTCGATATGTTTTAGGGTTATTAGTATTTATCTTGACGACGTTGTTTGCTAGTGTTTTTGAGTTGTATTGTTCAGTTTCTAATACTTTTGTCAGATTTGTAATCATTGCGTTATAATTTTCTACTCCGTGTATATATACTGGAGGGGGTTTCTTAACTGCAGCTTGTGGTTCGTCTCTAGTTGTTTCCATTACGTTATCTTCGTGTATGTCATTTAATAAATTAAATCTGTTGTTATCGATGATTTGGCTTTGTAATTCGAGGTTATTATCAGGGGAGCGTGAGCATCTTTTTCTCTTTTTCATTACTTGCCACTCATGAGAGCTCGTTTGGGGTTGGTCATCGTTTGTTGCGGTCATTTCAGGTGCTGAATGCTGGTTATTAGGATTTTGTGGCGGACAGTGCATGGGTTGTGGAATATTAGTAGGATAAGATACATATAGAACACATGTTTGGCTTGATAATAATTGTTGCGTAGGAGGATTAGTGTAAGGCGTTAATGGCTGGTTTTGATATAATAAATGATGTTGAGAAATTGGAATTTGTTGTTGAGCAATAGGCATTTGTGGTTGAAACGGAAACATATTTAAAATAAATAAAATAAACTCACTGATTAATGCGGGTCACTGGCATTCGAGTGCATGCGTAGATAACACGCGCGTCACAGACACATCCACTCATCTACGAGGCCAGCGGCCGAATCCAGTTTTGAAGTTGCTTGAGATTTTTGTCTTGCACCAACTGTTTTTCGCCTTGAGTTTTCTAGTAGAAATTTTCGGAATATTTTGAATCGAAAATAATATTTAGGGTTTATCTTTTTCTAAATGTGGGCTACATGTTCAATAAATTTCCAATTTCTCTGCTGTTCATTCCTCTTGCTCAAAATATGGTTTGCTTTTTAGAAAAAAAATATCGCTAAAGCACTGAAGTACAAGCTAACCTAAAATTTCTTAATTTTTTTGACGGTACTTTTACTTTTCATCCTCAAAATTGTATTATTATTTTTTATTATTACATTGAAATCTATTTTCTTCTTCACTAATTAAACCGAGAAGAATGGAAAATAAAAATGGGCTCTATTAGGCGAAACTGGAGGCTTACAAAGTAATAAAAAGCTATTTGAACACTCGCTTTGCTTATTATTAACTATTCCATGCTCAAATTTATTTTGTAATTCCTGCTGGAGTTCAATTTCCGATTTAATTATCGAATAATTTCTAAATATCATAATCGTAAGTAATGCAAAGAGATGTATGTTTTTACAGTAATGTGTATTTTTATAAAAATAAAACAAACGATAGCTTTTTTTTTATCATTTGTTAAACGAAAGTAACAGCAGTTTCTGTTAATTCAATATAAGTTCTTCGATGCTTACAAAGTTGAGTAATAAGCAAATAGTGTTACAGAGTTGCTATAGGTATATCATGAGTTGGGCGTCATCCACTAAAGGGATCTCTAGGATTCACTCAACTAAGTTTTGTAATTACTGTCTTTTTAGTGCCCCAACCTTATCATTTTAACTATACATATAATAATATCAGTGTCAAAAATTCCCACTCATTTTAAATAACTCTCCGTTATTGGCCGGTTTAAAAAATGAGAGTGTTTCAGTGGTCAGGTATACACTGACCCATTTTTGGGCAATAAAGTATTAGTGCTGCGTGTAACTTGTGTTTAGAAGTACGGATTTCATTTGTACCTCACTATTAATGATAGTTTGTATTATAAAAGTGAGTTTTTAAATTTTGATTCGTCTGTTTAAAGCAAAAAAGTAAATATATATAAAATATTGTAAGAAATGCTACATTGTAAACCAGGTTTCGGCACACATATTTCTGCGTTTCAGGGATGTGTCATGTGTGGGGTTTTAGGGATGTGTCATGATGATTTATTACTATATGTATTCGTCGAACGTATAATAATGCTAATCATTGTAGTCAGTTTGTGCAAATAAAATATAATCAACTGTAAGTTATTTTAATTAATAAATAAAAACAAGAAGAAGCCAAGCCGTATCCTAAATAGCGCCTTTAAAAAGAAAAGCAATCTTGTGCAGTGTAGGCGGATTAAAGACTTTGAGGTTTTTCTCGAAAGACAATATCGAAAACCTCAGCTTCGAGAATCCCAAGTTTCAATAAAATATAATAAGTGCGGTCTTAGCCGGATAAAGAATAATAAACGCTTTTTTCGAGAAGCGGCATCGAGAACCTAGTTTTGAGACCCGAAGATTCCTAACATAAAGGAACGGTATCCGCTACAGCCGTCGCAGCACAATCGGCGTCGTTCGTCGTAGCCGCTGTGGATCAGCAGAATCCGCCATATTTCCAGCTGCATCAGCGAGAAGCAACCTCAACGAATCTTAAGACCACGGGTGCGCAATGTCCCTGGCACCGCTGGAAAATTTAGCTAGGAGGCCAATCGTCGGCAAAGCAACTGAAGTTTCTAATTTGCATATATGCATTTCTTCAACAAATATAATTATATCAAATGTTACGCGTTAAATGCGTAATTGCATTTAAAGCCGCACATACAATATTAAATTGCGAGTAAACGCAACTTAGCGATAAGAAAAACGTATAAGGCCGTAATTGTTTTAAAAGCGTCAAACATTGTCTAGCTGCAACTATGTAATCAAATAAACAATAAATATGTAATCATTTAAGAAAAAACTGTAAACATTTATGTGGAGTATCGTCATATTATAAAGCAATTAATGTGCATTAAGTAAACGCCTAGTAACGTGCTTCAATAACTTAAAATGGGATCAGTTAATTAAACAGCAACATATTATTTGTACAAAAAGTATAAAATATTTTAAAGCGCTTAGGAATAATAATTAAACGCGTAAATTTATAAAAACAAATTAAGGCAAAATAACTTTGTAATTGCAACAACGCAAATAGTCATAGTAATATTTTTGTAAAGGGTGTTGGAAAAAATAATAGCTGAAAAAATGCCACAAGCAGGAGCATTCGCGACAACCCAAACCACTCAAATACCTATAACTCAGCAAGACCTCGCAGCACCTCGACACTACGAAACATATTACCGAACTCAAATGGTAAAAATAGTACACTAGATTTCTTCGTGTGGAAAAATTGATAGATATTACGAAAGATTAGCCATAACAGATGATGAAATTTCGACTACCTACGTTTTCTGTCTTATCTGTAGCAAATTACAAGAAGAAGCCAACGATATATTAGCGGTCGGGTTTAACATTGAGACATAGACTATGCTAAAAGACTTATTGAAATTAAAATTCGGAGACTACTCGGACAGAAAGATTTTATCACAATTTAAAATCTAATGAACAGAATTCAACGAATCATAGAAAGATTTCATAGAACAGGTCAAAACGATGGAAACCAGACTAAGGGAAAAAATATTAAGCGACGAGAAAATAAATAACGCACAAAGAGAAGTCTACCGTGACATAAACGAACAGAGAGGAATTAAAGTATTTTACAACAATTGTACTCCATTACTAAAAAAGTGCACATAAAAGAAAAAAACCCTTGTTGAAACAACTGCAACAGATTTGGATCGTATAACAAATGATAATAAAACGAACCGGGAAAACAAATACCAACCAACATAAAAAGGGGGAGTTCTAAATATTCAACAAAGAAATAAAAACATGCCTTACAAGATCATTGTATAATTGCTTGAATAATTATAAAATTATATCTCGTTAACGGCAAGATATGTAGCGGAGTTCTATTGAAGATTGGGTCTCCCAGTAATTTAAGGCCGGCTATTTGTATGATTGTTGCTGTATAATTATGTGGGCACACATTCGCAATCTTGGTGCTCACATAAACGTTGTCGTATCGTACGCTATAAACGTGGTCAAACGCGACGCGGACCACGCGCAGACCGAAACCCGGCCCGGCGCAAGCGAGCTGAATAAAAGCGGATATCCGGACGGAGCGCTTATCTTTTCGATTCCGACACGTAGAGCCACGCGGTCCTCTGTAAGCCTTGTGATAGTAAATATATTAAGTGTCAACCGAGAAGCTCATTTATATCTCGTTAACGGACATACGGCGGAGGTCTATTGCAAATAGGGTCCCCGAGAAGTTTAAGACCGGCCACTTGTATAATTGTTGTTGCATATCTCGTTAACGGCAAGACATACGGCGAAACTATTGCACATGGAGTGTAGTTACTTAGCGAATTATATAACAATTAGGAGTTGCCCGCCAAAAGAAATTTTTGGCGTCCTAGACTGACAATTTTTCACCCGCCTTCCCTCAAATTTTTGCAAGGTGCGAACGTATAAATTTTTAATTAGACCGGCTTTTTCTCTGGATCAGAAACATGGAACAATTTAACACCCATTCATGGTGGACGTAAGCATAAGCCGCCTATAGAAAATACGTAATATGTAAAGTTGAATTAATGCCAAGCTTAAGCGCTCGTTCATAATGCATTCCCGTAATTTTTACGTTTTACGTTCATTTGCAGTAATTTTTAATTTTTCTCTAGATTAATGTTGGTAACAGTAACAGAATGTTTGTTTTTATTCTAAAATAGCTGTACCCGGCCACGCGTTGTTGTGGCTTTGCTTTTACGTCTAACAGATGGCCCTGTTTTTCAAAAAAATTAGTTTATCTGTCACAGGTGTGACATCTATACAATACAATAATCAAAATATTTAAATAATTCAAAAACGGTTAAAGTTAGAAGGCTGATTTTTTGCGCCGAATTAGCAAATAAAGAAAGAAAGAAAGAAAGAAAGTTAGGGAGATAAGACAATTATAAGATATTTCGTTAACGGCAGGACATTTGACGGATCTCATGCAGTCCTCGAGTAATTTAAAACCGGCTACTTGTATGATTGTGATTACATAATTACATGGAAAATTATAAAACCATATCTCGTTAACGGTAAGACATATGGGGAACCTCTACTGAAAATTTTCCACCGTCTATGGCTGTCCACAATTGTTTGTTTCTATGATTTCCGTTTTTTCCGTAACTGCTCTTGCGGTTTCATACGATGTACAATCTGGTGGCATCATGTATCACCATAATCTATCTTTACATATAAATGTGGGGCGAATTTTAATTTGTAATATGACCAAGTTTAAGGGGGGGGGGGTTGCCAATTTTTTTATAATCCCTAAATATAACAAATGTCTACATTTTTATTCATGAATAACACCGTCCCCGAAAAGCTATCTTTATACCTCACAAACAACCAAAATTTTCAAATTCTTCTGTTTCCCATCCTCAGAATAGTTCAAAATTGGAATTAAAACAGAACAGTATTTTCAATTTATTACATAGTTTTCCTGCACTTTTTAAGACTGTTGCATAGATACATATTCTACAACGTGTCATTATATAGTAACAAACTTTTTAATAGTCGTGCTCCAAAATTTCTTAATGTGAAAGTTAACAAAATGAATTTCTTTAATTTATTCGTAATGGGTAGTGAAAAAATTCAACATTGCTTACTGATAATTAATGTGTGTTATTTTTTTTATAACTGCGAGGGTTGGAGAGCCTTATATATATATATATATATATATATATATATATATATATATATATATATATAAGGCTCTCCAACCCTCGAATAGAAAACATAATCACAACGTTATAAAACGGTAACAAAGTCTACTTTAAATAACTAATTACCAAAGAATTAATTTCGCAGTTATAATAAAATAACACACTTAATTATATATATATATATATATATATATATATATATATATATATATATATATATATATATATGTATATATATATATATATTTATGCCAATACCTTTTATTGTAGGAATAACTCAAAATGAAGAAATAAAAATGCCCAATTACTTTTTATGTCACGAAGACTATTGAATCTCAATGAAAGCTATGGTTTTTAAATATTTGCTTAATTTTTGGTTAAACCACGTGTATATTAATTATTTAATAGGCTTTCCGTTTTTATTCGTAATATGACTGAAACGTTCCTTTTTTCAGTTGTATCAAGTTTTTTGTTGTTAACTTATTTTCGAAATTAATGTGAATTGTCGTCATACAAAATGTCAATAAATTATTAACAGTACTCACTTTAAAATGCATTAATACTAGATATACACAAAATGTTTGCATGAGAATGAGATGTATTATAAGAAGGTGCATTTAAGCAAATATATCTAAAAGTTTTGTGTTCTGGAACTTGTTGACAGTCACAATGATAAATACGCAACTATGTACCTTGGAAAAATTCCGAAAATAAACGGTTTTAGTGATTTCGCCGTCTGTCTGAACACAACACAACAGTAAGTCATACGTTTAGTGATATCTGACTTATTAATTATTCGTTTATATATCCCTGGATTCGTTTATTGGTTTTTTATATAAACTTGACATTTATATCTTACCTTTGATTGGTCAAAAATAAAAATATTTTAGTTTGGTATAATTTTGGTATCAAAAAAGTTATGAAATATTTTTTGCTGAATTAGTCAGCACTAACCCAGTTCAATATCTTTTTGGTCGTAGAAGGCAACGCGCCTGTTTAACAATTTAAATAAATGTAGAAATATTAGTTACAAGTTCCGAAGGTTAACTTTGACAGGAAATCTGAAACACTCAAATTGGAAGAACTGCTAAATTAATGGAATGGAAAGCATTTCAGCCTGCTAGGCCCGTTCTAGTTGAAGGCGTAAACAATTTTGTAGATAAAAAGAGCTCATTTAAAGTACCACCTGGCTTCAAAAAAATGCGATAATGTGGAAGTGTAAATGTAGTCAATGAAGACAAACATGTAGAATTTTTTTATTGCTAAAACATTTTGTTAAAGTTTGGATATCGAAATGAGTACCCTATTCAATATTTACTGGTTTAATGATTTACAAAATATTTTTTCGTGTTATCCAAACTTTTAGAATTCTTCTTTACGGCAAGCTTACTCTTCCAGGATTAGAGATTCGATTCGACCTTTAAAATATTGAACTTGATTGAAGAAAGAGCTAGAAACGCATAGTAAACAAGCCATTTGTTGTAAAAATTACTCACGGTTTATTGTACTATATTCGCAGCACTGAAATGTTTACAACGTGGATTTTAGCGATCATGCTTTGCACTAAAATTCTAACGACAGCTTGAATTTTATACCACGACGAGTTTATAAAGATTAAAGAAATAAACTTCATTATTTCAAGGTTTTCAGAAAACTGCAACTTTTAATTCAAGGTGTTTTCATTTGATGCAAATATTGTTGTCCTCCCCTGTAGCTCACAGACAAATAGGACATGTAATCATATTCAGGAGAAACAAAACTGTGCCATCTAATTAAGCTTAGCACCCCTCGATCCCGAAGCTGAAGAGAAATGACTCCTACGGATTCGAGCAGCACAAATTCCGCAATCCGTCCCCAGTTATGTTTTTAATAACTTAACGTTGTATTTACATATAATATCATAATCATTCCGATAAAAAGGTTCAAGCTAGTATGACAATAATTAGTAAATTGTAAGGTTCTAGTGCCCCACGTGGGAGCCTGGCCTGCAAACTGAGAAGATTGAAGCTCTCATATGTTTGCCCACTGTGCTCGGCCGTCGCGCACCATCTCTAATGACAAGCACCGCGCCTTAGACGATCGCCATTATAACCCGTCGTTCAAAATGAACGCAGGTACTTAATTATTTTTGGTGATTGAGTAGGCTACCCGCCAGGCATCAGAGAACTCCGGGAAATGAACTCGGGTTCGTCGGCATCGCAGTCCACGCCTCAACCGCTAGCTCACGCTGGCAATGAAGAAAACATTAGACGTTACGAAAGAACCAATCACAATATAAAAAATATAATTCTACCAGTATCCTCATGAAAAATATAATCACTTTCGTTCTTTGGTTTTCCATTTATATTAATGCAGCTTTACGTAAGTTGTTTTTTCTTTTTAATGAGTTTATGGCGTACAAGTTTTGATTACTTAATAATTTAAGTAACATAGTTTTCCTCTAGTATTTTGTAATATGGTAACTATATTGATTTAATTATGCCTCGTCATTTTCTTGTTTTAAACTCAAATAGTTGAATATTGTAGGCGTTTAGTTTATGAAAAATATTGTAAATTTCCGAATTGGTTTTATTGAATTTGCTTTGAGCTGAATGAATAGTTCCTAAGCAAAAATTGTTCAAGGTATTACTACAATAAGATGGCAAAAGATGTCCCAAAAGAAACGCATAATTTAAATTGTACGCCATTTGTTTTTAGATTAGTAGCGTTCTGCTTGGTGAATTTTAAACTAAATAGATTGAGGTTAGCCAATATGGAGCAGTACTCGATAGAGGAGCGTGTGCCGATTGTTAAAATTTAATGCAACTATGGAGAATGTTTCGTCGAAACTATGTGCAAATTATGTGTGTATGTCAGTAAGCAAAATTGTCACATTTAGAGCATAGAAAATTCAGGAACGGCTTATGCATATCCACAAAGTAACAGTTTGAAAGGGAAAATTGAATGTTGGCAGACCTAGAACATCATGGCTGAAAAATCTACGAGATTGGTTTAACTGCAACAGCACCGAATTATTCCGAGCGGCCGCCAACAAAGTACATATAACAGTAATGATAGCAAACCTCCGATTAGGAGAAATACGATAAGAAGAAGAAGAACAGCTTGATGTAAATTTTATACTGGTGAAGTGATTCAGCCGTTCTCGTTTGAAAAAAAAGCCGAAAACGCTGTGACTGTCAATGGTAAACGTTATCGTGAGATGATGAGCAGACTTTTAGTGTCCTCATTTGGACTGTACATATTTGAATGATTTTTTGTTCCAGCAGGGTAGGGTGGCGCTAGCAGTCGTATGACACGATAAACAATTTAATTGTTAGAGCAAAAATTTAATGAACTAATTTCCCAAAACAGCGAAGTCAATTCGCCACTAAGATTTTGCGACCTCACATAATGTGGGATTTTCTTTTTGAGAACTTTTAAAAGGAAAGCAAAAATTTGAAGAGTTATTTACAAAACTGAGCCACAGTTATCGAGAATTTTGTCAGAAGAATTAGAGAATGTCAAATGAGCCGTGGAGGATACTTGTCAAATATCACGTTTAATGGCAATAATAATAATAATAATAAGGCTTTCCATTCTATAAGAATATAGCCACTTCTTTCCGAAGTTTACTGATCCATTTCGTGGGGTGGATTAGTCCCCTTTTTGCTTCGTACGCTTAACTTCTTATAGTTTCTGTGTGTTTTCGCTTTTCTACTATTCTTCCATTCTACTCTATTACTTGTTTTCTTCTTCCAGTCCTTGACATCCATCTTTTTTAAGTCTTCAGTAACTTCATCGCACCACCTCATCTTTGGTCTCCCCGTTGGTCTATTTGTCCCAGGTTTCCATGTTGTTATTTCTTTAACTATGCTTTGATCTCTTTTTCTCATTATGTGTCCCATCCATCTAATCCTCTGTGCTGCCATCACTTTCACTATATCCTCCCTTTCAATATTTCCCTAAGTTCGTGATTCATATATTGTCGTTTTATCCCGTCTCCTATGTTTTTGAGTCCTGTTATCGACCTTAACACTTTCCTCTCGAAGATTCTTAACTTTTCTTTTTCTGTCTGTGTAGGACACATTACTTCTGCAGCATACAACACTATTGGCCTAATGAGTGTTTTATAGATTGTTATTTTCGTTTGCAACTTTAGCTTTTTAGATTTTAGCATTTCCCGATTAGCATAGAAAGCTCTGTATCCTTTTTGTATTCTTTCCTGTATTTCTTCTTTTCTCTCGTTGTTTTGTGTTATTTGAGTTCCCAGATAGTTGAATACCTTTACTTTTTCAATTTGATAGTTTTCAAACTTGACTGTTGCCCTTGTATCATTTTTCCTCTCTTGCATTGCATGTATTTCGTTTTGCTTTCATTTATTTCAAGCCCTATCTCCTTTGATTCTTTGCATAGCTTCTTCACTATTTCCGTTAGTTTCTTTGGTGTTCTTGAGATAATAACTACGTCATCATCATATGCTAAAATTTGTGCTTCCTTGTTTTTTATGCACCCTTGTACGTTTACTTTTCTTATTGCCTCTTCAATCATCAGGTTAAACAAAGTTGCCGACAGTGCATCTCCTTGTCTCACTCCTTTATTGATTTTGAATGTTTCCGTATGTCCATCTTCTGTTTTCACTTTAGCTTTGGAATTTCTCATTGTCATTTTTATGCAGCTTCTCAGTTTTCTCGGGATCCCATATTCCTTAATACTTGTATTAATTTCCTCTCCTGATATTATCAAAGGCCTGTCTGTAATTGATAAATACCATATGATTTCTATATCGTATTCGTAACATTTCTCCAGTATTTGGAACATTGTGTAGTGCATCGATGGTAGATCTCCTGGCCTAAATCCCATTTGATAGTCCCTAGTTCTTTTCTGCATAACTCTTCAGCTTACCCTGTATTATTGAGGTGAATACTTTGTAAGTCGTGTTTAATAGAGTTATTCCTCTGTGGTTGTTGCACTGTTGGAGGTCTCCTTTTTGGTATAGTTATAATTATCCCCATTTCCCATTCCGTCGGCATCTTTTCCGTTTCTCCAATCTCCTTATCAGACTGTGTATTTTTCCTTGTAGTTTTTCACCACCATATTTCAGCAGCTCTCCATTTATTTCATCGCTTCCTGGCGTCTTTCCGTTTTTGATTTTTTATCGCTTCCATAGTTTCCTCTAGGGTTGGTTCTTCTACTGTTTCTTCTTCTTCTTCTTCAACTGTCTGTCCTCCTTCTTTTTCCTGTTCGTCCTGGTAACTTTCTTCTTTTACTTCATATAGCAATTTTGGAAATGCTTCCTCCATGTATCTTTTATCTTGTTTATATCATATTCAATTTTACCTGCTTCATTCCTGAGTCCTCTGTTTTTACATGTGTTCCTCTTGTTTTGCCTCTTCATTTGTTTATAAAACTCTTTGTATTGTTATTTTTGTAATTACCCTCTATTTCTTCCATCTTTTCTGCACCCATTCATTTCTTTTTTTGTCTACATGTCATCTGTGCTTCCTTTACATTCTTTATAATGATCCATGTCTTCTTCTTTTAGTTCTTATCCACTTATTCCTGGCTTTATTTTTCTCATTTATCTTTTCTTGACACTCATCGTCATACCACCTTTTTATCTTGTTTTCCTTGTACCCGATAGTTTTGTTACACGTTTTAAGATTATATCCTTAATTTGTTTCCATTCATTTTCTATTCCGTATTCCCTTTGAGGTTTTCTACCCTTTGTTTGTTTCCTTTATATATTCCTTTCTTCCGTTTTCGGTATATAACTTCTATGTTCCATCTCTTACATACTTTGCTCCTTTGGTTATTTCTGATATTCCTGTTTTACTTTTGCAATAACTAGGTAATGATCGGTGTCTGCATTCGCACCCCTATATGTTCTAACATCTGATATTATGCTACTTTGTTTCTTCTTTATTAGGACATGGTCTATCTGTGTTCCTTTTGTTGCTCCTGGTGGCATCCATGTTTCTTTATGTATTCTTTTATGTTTGTACTTAGTACTACTAATAACCATATTTGTTTTTTAATGGCAATAGTTACTCTTTAAAATAATGTTATAATTTTTCCAACTAAAAAGTTATTAAAATTGTTTTTACATTAATTAAATTCTGCATTTTTCTTAGGGCACCTTTTGCAAGAAAAATTAAAAAAAAAACTTAAATTCCAGTATTGAAAACATTTCTATACGGTGTTTTATTTCAAAATTTTAATGACAAAACATGCTGTAAACTAAAAAGCGAAAACTAAATAATCTAAAATACTAATTTTGCTTGGACACATGACACGAGAAAGTATTTTTCCAGAGAGCATTTTCCTTCAAAATTCTTCAAGCTTTTGTAACTGCGGCTACTCAAAAATGAATAATTGTTTGGGGAAAATTCAACTTAGATGACTGATTTACGCTTATGAAAGGTACAACATAAGTTCAATGACCTAATTCTAGAAGTGTTTTGTTGTTTATTTGACGCTATTATAATTGTTTTTGTTGTCGAAAAAAAATCTAATTTTTATTAATAGAAATACATTTTGATCGTATTCCCGATACAAATCAAATGAAGCCTCAAAACTTGTTTAAGTTTGACTTCTGTAAATTGTACTATACACTAAAATTTTTTTTAACCATTTACCCAAAACTCAATCATTGTTTTTTCTTATTTAAGGTTTTCTTTTTTGTTGGGGTGCACTTACTAGCTCTGTAGCCCTAAGGGCTTATTGTGTCTACTAACATGCAACTCAAATAATAGGGCGTTACATACACCCATGGGTTTCCAGCGAGTCTCGAACTCGCCCGCGTGTTTGGCTCTCGGATAGAGGAGGAATGTCCGTAATCACTAGACTACAACCATTTAAGGTTAAAAATAAATTTGTGTTCTTATTACATTTTTTTCTTTATTTGATGAATAGTAGATTAGTTATAAAAGTTTTAGACTAATGTTTGACAGTATCCATGTGTCGTGGATTTTAGCCAATGGTTGCGATTGTCGCAATTTAAAAAGCCCCTTAGTGTTTGTAATAAAAAACTACTGCTAACAATCGTAGTGTAGATATTAATATATTTTTACCAAGAGCTAATTCAAATTTTTCGTTTTTTTTTTTGCTTTAGGAGGTTGGTTTATAGCTCTAGGTAAATAGGTAAATAAACGTAACAACCTCCCTCTTTTGTCTTAGGTAATAGATATTATACCTAGAGAAAATTTATATTTTGCGCAAGTTGATCTCGTGATCGGAATTTTGAGCATAGCATGTTTTATAGCAAATGAGACGTACATGTTTTTGATGTTTTTTTATTCTAATAGTAATCGTTCAGTCCTTAGTATCAATGTATATCAACCTAATTACATAAACATAGTATGTAATATGCTCCTGGTGTATTTTGTGGGATTCTTCTAATTGACATACGGCAGAAAATCTTTGCTTAATGAAATCGATTTTCATTGTGGTTTGCGTATACATCTGTTGAATTCTATTACTGTGTTATTTAACGTAGCAATAAAATTAGAATATTTTTCAAAGTTCCGGATATTGTCATTTTCTTAATAGCGAAATATTGTAAAAACCCTAAAAATGTGAACTGGTGATGTTTAAAATAATTGAAAAACATAAAAAAGGAAACAAGTCCACAGAGTAGCTCCTCAGATAAATTATGACCTTGAAAATAAATGGTTATTGATGTTTCAGGCATGTCTTGGACATTTAATAAAATATGAGCTCAAAATTGCTTTGTAACATCAAACTTAAATTATTATACAATGCATACAGGGTTTGTCCGAAAAATATCGAGAATAATTCAATAAAAATGAAAGTATTGTAGATAACCATTTATTTCTTTGAAATTCATCAAAATGGTTTCCTATTTTATCTACACAGCGTTTACAGCGTGCATGCCACGCTTTGAAAGCTTTCTGAAATGCGAAAACTAAAATGCAGTTTATGCACTTTCCACACCGATCCAAAACGGGTTTCTTTCAGGGTGGCTTTGAGCTAGATAGCTAGCGGATCTACTATAGCAACTGTTGTAGGTGATACGACTATACAGCCTCGCATAAGGACCAATAATAGCATTAACTGCTCTTCAGAATCATATAGAGAAAATTGAGATCCGGTTTTAAATTTGTACAACAAAAATCAGGGAACAAAAATCAACAAGGGTAACATTTAAAATGGAAAGAGATAACTGTTGTTCAAGCAAAATATGTAGGAAACCGTATAGATAAAAGATTAGCATACAAAAGACCCAATGAAGATAAAAAGGATCAACTTAATTTTAATTTTAAAAGAATCTATTGGTTAACGCAACGTATTTAAAAAAAAGATTCTATTGTACAAAGCCACTCTGAAACCCATTTCAGTTATGGAGATTTGCGTCAGTCTCCAATATTGAAATTCTTGAGAGATTGGAATCAAAGGTTCTACGCATCATAGCCAATCTTTCGTGATAAAAGTTAAGAAAAATCTACAGGTAATCACAGAAAATAAAAAGCACGTAAACGGTGTGTAAAATATAGCAAACAAACTTTTTGTGCATCCAAATTGGTTAGTGTGCAGACTAGTAGACGAACCTAACAATAATCGTAGGCTCAAGCGCTACAAAATCTAAGACTACTTAGTAACGGCACAAGTAAAACAAAACAAAACAAAACATAACAAAATAATTTATAGAAGATGAGAGAACAATTCATTAACAATGGGAATATGAATGGGAAGCGTAAAAGCAACTATGAGAACAGCAGCCTAAAAAACGATAGATCACAGTAAAACAGAGAACAGAATAAAACAAAAAAAAAAGCTTGGCAAAAAGCGTAAGTATTAGAAAACAGGAAAACAAACAAATATACCAAAAAAAAATTCCACAAGTAAAATGAAGAATAAATAGAATAAATAAAGAATTAAGGAAAGAAATTAAGAACTACAACAAACAAAACAATACCAATAGTTTATATAAGGGCAGCAGTATCGTCTGCCAATAATCCCATTACTGTATACAATGTGATTGATATATTAGCAGTGCAAAGTGAGTATAGATTTGGTCTCAAAATGCTGACTTTGTCACCCTGTGGATGCAGGTAAAATAATAGATGTTGCATCGCCGAAGTACCTTGGCTAATTAGTACCCCAAGACGCAGTGAAGCACCAGACCCAAAAGGTATAAAACTCAAGCTCTTCAAGCTCGGGTGTCCTTTTTGACGAGCTCTTTTCCGAAGAATATCTTTGAAAGGAAACTTTTCTCAAAATATCACTCCAAGATTCCCCTGCCCAATCGCTTGAGCAACATACTTCCAGCTCCAGTCGCGCACTAACATCGCTGCAACCCCGCAGCAACAGCAACATTCGCTAGCCCCGGTTTCAGTTACCACAACAAGTACCCTAGAAGCAGCAGCGGTCACACTTCAGAGAGAATAGGGACTTGCTTAGCCTTCAACGAATACTCGCCGTTAAGACGCTCGTTGCTTATCGTTGCATCGAAACAGAGTTACTATGGAGCCGGTTTCCGCATTCGCATTTTATTTTACAGGAGGTGGCAGATCACCACGACCGGATTGGGGCAACAACTTTGAGAGGAGCTGGCACTCTTCCGACCGAGATGACACCAAATTTTACGAGGAGGAGCCCGAAGCGCGACAACTACACTGTTACACAGATGAACAACGGCAGAGCAGAGACTGCGTTTGTGGTAAAGAGATGAAAAAAAGATCCACCATTGATGTGCATCTGCCATCTGAGCATACTTGAGATACATCCACAGGTACTAAGTAGATCAGCACTATTTACTCTCATAATTATGAGGGCGTCGGTAGATTTGAAAGTAGAAATTTGAAAGAGAGAGCAAGATGGGAGCAGAGATTATACCCACGGCCGACAAGCTACGGGGTGCTTTAACCAGCGTATCACAGGATATGACAATTTCTGTTTTTATCTGGTAAGAATCCGAAGATAATAGAGGAACAAATTGGGGTTGGGGGGGGGGGGTCGAGTAGAGATCAGGGCCAGAGCGGAGAGGGCCTTTATTACAAACGGCTGGAGATGAACGCGGGAGGACATTAAAAGTATTGAGTACTTTGAGATTTGGTTTAGGGTATTATATGGGGTTAAGAGGCGTTTCCGACGCGAAGCGTCCTCCAATTTGTCCGCGCTTCCGCTGCCGCCTTAATAGAATGAAGGGTGTTTATGGAACTCAGTGGCTTAAGTTAAGGTTAGGATTAAGTAATCTTCGGTTTAGCTTTGTATGGTTAGAATAGTTAGTTTGTAAATGTACGTTAAATATTATTATTTACACCAAGTCAAGTGTGATTGCGCAAGACGACTGGAATACAGAGCTCTGTATCCAACTAAGACTGTGTTCAGCTGGTATCCTTTCCCGGTGTGCCGAAACGTTAAAGACGCCCATTGATTTTTAACGTCGAAGTTTTGTTTCCGAACTTAATTTGGAAAGGGAGATTATAAAGGTAGGATCGAAGAAATCTAAGAAGTTGCAGTCCAGTGAATATTTGAAAAACCTCTGTAGCGCTGACCTTGGTCAGATTCTGACGGAACCATTGGAGTCATCGCCACCAGCCTTGGAACTTCCGAGAAGTTTAATGTTATAGTGTAAGGATAATACAGAACGCTTTAAGTAAAGCAATAGCAAAATAACAATATAATTTTAAGCCATATGGCTAACATGAACAATTTTATGACTATATTTTACATCCAGCCAAATCAAAACATTATTTATAAACAAATTTCTTTTTTGTTTCTTTATTACAAAGAGTATTTATAATTTACTTACCTCAGCAAACAAATTAAAACCAGAGTTACATGTAAACACACATCTTTAAAAACAATGAACAACGACATCATGTGATAAGTAATAAATAACTTAGAAGCCCAAGAGAAGATATTAGGAATAACGGACAAACTATATTAAGTGAATAATTCAAAACAGAGACCAAAAATTAACCGAAGGCAATGCACAGTGGGCCAGAATCCGCAAAAAGTGGACAAAAATCACTTTTTCAAATTGCGCACGTTTCTATACTTTCTGAGAAGTTAAAAAGGAGGGTCACTGTATCTTTTCCTGGAATATCAAGCTCATTAGGTGAAGTCTCTCTGAAGATCGCAAACACGACCCTTCCGCCTAGCAGCGATCGGCCACAGCTCATTTTTTTTTTAATATTTGGATTTATTTGCAATTCCACATTGCAATAAAGCAAATCATGTTACCATAATAGAAAACATAAGCATTGTAAATTACATGGAGGTAACGTCTTTGACGTTCCTCAAATGAATTACTTTCAACAATTAATAACTAAAAAATAGAAATATTATATCTGTTAAAAACGATTAGAAGATCTGACGGCTTGAAACGTTTGAGTCTGGAATTTGTTCACTTTCATCAATTAGTTCTGTCACTAGTGGATTAGGATGAGATTCTAATCGCAAGAGGATTTTTCACTAAACTTGGTGATTTCTTCTTTCACTGACTTCATTTCACAGCTCATTTTGTCACTAACTTTTGAAGAGAGGCTGTGAATTGAAAACGTGTTAATTATTTCTAGAAGCTTATTTGAGGTATGTACTTTATTTTAATATATGTTATGAAAAAGAATTTGGATTGAAATGTTGAAATAAAGTATTATATTTATGGGGTGTTTTTACAAGTCAATCTAGTTTTCTGTAGAGAAACAAAAAAGTCTTACTTAGTCATGCCTTGAAAAAATATTTAAAAAATACCTTAAGCCTTCCTTTATAAGATACTAAAAAAACTGTAACCGCTTTCAACCGCCTTTTCGATATTTATTTATTTCTTTAAAATGCGACACTCATTCATGGTTAGAATCGGCAGACCGCACGCGGAGCGCACAAGCGCTCGGTTGCCGCATGCAGAATCAATTGTTAAATAATGCATGCTTATTAATTTTTACAATACTCTTAAGAACTTATGATTATTATTTGTTATCAATTGTTTATCAAATATGTGTTTATTGTTTATTTGGGAAGTTTTTACTCATGATTATAATTTATAACAAAATGATTTATTAGTTCAGGTAATTAACTGCTTATTTTGTTTTAGTTATCATTCAAATTGCAACTATAAGTACAATGTTGACAAGAAAACAGGTCTTCGAAATGTTATACGTGAGGAAGGGGTAGGGCGTTCTGTTCGAACGAAAAGTCTTTATAACCACCTGATCAAACACTTCGGGATACAAAATGATGAAAATATGATGGCACGACTGAAGACGTTTAATTACAAATTCTGCCATGCAGTTTATTCAAAGATTGATAAGTGCAACCAAAAAATTCAACGCTTTTTGGAACAAAATGAAAGTTGGCTCAAGCAGCCCTTTAATTTTAAGGTCGAAGGCGAAAAGACTGAAGAAAGTAGTGATCATGAACAACCAAGTACATCGTCGGTAGTGGCGGCCACACACGTGGTCGCCCTGAAGTAAGCTTCTCTGAGGGTAGTTCGAGGACTAAGAGGAGAAGAGCTAATAAGCTTTTGGACAAGTTGGCAGTTGAGGAAATTACCTTAGCCGCTAAGAAAGTTCTGAAACGAGAGAGAAAGGGTCAAGCTTCAAAGTTGATTTCGGAGGCGGTTTTTACTACCCCCACTAGAGCTTCCAGAATACAAGTTTGGCCTCGTCAAAAGTACAAAGTGGTTGTGCCACTTACACCTGACCATGCTTTGTCAATGATGGTGGAGGCGAAAGACAACAAACATTCTTATTTAATTCATAGACTGACAGCAAAAAGCAATTCGCAGATATTTATCCCTCTTATCACAAGATTAGGGCAGCCAAATCGCGTTGCTATACAAGGAAGGAAGCCCAAATTATCACCGAAACTTCAGCGGAAATTCGCCTGCAGGATCTTTTGATCACACTACACACCGAATACTAGAATTGCAAGAGCCAGTTATACAAAACCTAACGCACGATGAATTAAGCAATCTAATTTTATTGGTAAAATGGGGTTGTGATGGAAGGCCACCAAATATAAACAAGCATTTTCGGAATTTGGACTTGGTATGGGATATGTTCTTAACTTCGCTAGTTCCTTACAGTTATATGCTGAAAAGCCGGTAGAGATAAAATAATAATTTAAAATCCAAGACCCTTCTACTAGATTTTGTAGACCGATAGGTTCCAGTTTAAGAAGGAAACGACGGAATTAAAATGCAAGAATCGACTTTCGTGGAAGAGCAAATCAACAACCTTATTCCAACAAAATATAATACAGAGAATCAGAACCTGTCGGTACAACATATTTGCATGATGACAATGGTAGATGGCAAGATATGCAATGCACTTTCGGAGACTTCTCTGCACAGACGTGTTATATTTGGGCGACCCCAAAGCAGATGAATGTCATCAGTAAAGTTATCGAGCTACCGATCAATGAAGAAGTACTACGGTTCGGACTATCTTCTTTCATGCCTGGATCAGGTTTTTCGAGTGCTTGCTACAATTTCTTACAGATTAGACATAAAGACGTGGCAAGTACGAGGGAAACAAAACAAGGTGATTTTGAGGAACGGAAAAGAAAAATTCAGGCGGATTTTCAACAGAAAATGGGATTGCTCGTCGATATCCCAAACAGTGGCGGCAGGGAACCACAAACGATGGAAACACAGCAAGAACGTTTTTACTGCAAGCACCCAATCAGCTTCAATTGGGAGATGAAGGTATTATTAAAAGATTTGGAAATAGTACTACGTACATTGTCTTGTGGATACGCAATTGATGTACAGGCTTTTAACGAATATGCCTACAAACTGCAAGACTCTATGTTGAAAAATACCCATGGTATTATATGCCAGCCTCAGTCCATAAAATATTGGTTCATGGGGCAATCATAATTAAAAGAATGTTGATTGGACAATTGTCAAGGAAGCCCAAGAATCGAGAAATAAAGACCTGAAGCACTTTAGAGAATTTCATTCCCGTAAAAGTCTAGAATATGCACCAATCAGGATTTATTAAATAGGCTACTTATTACATCAGATCCGCGTATTTTTCATTCCGGCAACTACCCCCAGAAAAAGTTCTACAATTTGTAATGAAGTTTTATCTTTATTGGAAAAGCCTTCAATAGAAACCTCATCCGAGGAGACACCTAGCTTCTTTACTCCGGCAAATTTAGAATCTACATTTGAGGAAATTGATGATGATGATTTCTTATCAGAAACCGAAAGCGATGTTGCGCTTAATGAGTAAAGTATTATCAATAGTATAAATTAGAGTATAAATATAAGTTTATAGTTTAAATATAGTACTATAAATAATATAGTGGTATAAATCTAGTATTTCAATGAATATACTTATATATGTACATGATAAACCTTAGATTGTTCCCAAAAATAACTTGAAAATAAATGTATCCGCAATTGAAGACAGCGAATATGAACAATATTGCTAAAAAACTAATCTCTCTAATTCACGTTTATATGGTCATCAGGAGCCAGAGAAACAAAAGTGCCCCTTTCGCGCGGAACTGTCCATATACTCTCTCCAAAATTGAACGCATTTTAGATTTTTATTAATTTCTTTTTGATTCACCCTTGAACTCACCCTCTTCAAACATGATATTTTTAAATATTTATCCAAAGGATGTTTATCCAATTGAATACATTCCCAAAATTATAGATTTTTTAGTAATTTATTTAAGTTTCACCCCATTCAAAGATTGTATTTATTTAAATATTTTGCCAATGAATGTCCGTCTCGTGTAAGTATCATTATGATCCAAATGTACGTCCATTCCTCAGTACTTCGCCTACGTACGTAAAGGGGCTTTTGACATTTTTGAATCTAAAGAAAGAGACAAAGCACTGAGGAATGGACGTACATTTGGATCACCGATATATTTCCAAAGTTTCAGATTTTTGTCCATTTTTTGCGGATTCTGGCCCACTGTGCGATGGTCAGAAAAACAAAACCACGACAGTTAAGAAAATCAACAGAAAAACCTTTACAGTTAATGTAAAAATATTGAATAGTATAACCAAAGATAACCAATAGTGAGGAAGTAAAAAAAAACGTATACTACCGTAGTCAGTACCATAAAAATATAAAATTATGTTATTCACACATGCAAACCAAAAACACCAAAAACAGTTCGTCTTGTATTAAGTAAATGAAATAAAATAAACTACCCGAAAAGGCGTATATTATAACAAATACATAAAACATTAAACAGCGTAAAACAAAAATAAGTAAGACAAGAACAAAACTATTTAAAGAAGGTGTAACGAAACGAACAAGAGCAACATACATTGTAACATAAATGCTTGCAAGATTGGCTGAAAAGATAAACACCATGCTGACCTTATAAAAAATATTCATAAATAAAAAAGGCATGACGACTCAACTCTTAAAAATTTTATAACGGAATGCTAACGGCTTATACCAGTGTGCACAAAAAACAAGTATGTTCTTGCATTTACGCACCATAGGCATAAGGGTGGTTACCGAAACACATTTCATCAACAATAGTCATGTGAGAATATCAATCTATAGGGGTTGCTTGTAAAAAGGTATTTTTAGCGTCCTATGCGTTCGACGTTGCTGACGCGCAATAATTTTAGAATTCAGAACCACATAAATTACAATCTGTTACGAACAAAATATGCTTTTATCCCAAGCGCCGTATCACATTGCTTCTGCAGCCAAGCAAAATATATATTACTCCCAACAACCACAACAATATTTACAATGTTTATCACTTCCACAGTACAACAGCAAACCAATTCCACTCACAGTGCAGACATTTAAAATCCTATCGAAATAACAACAAAACCAGCATTTTACTTGAACCAACAAACAATGCGGCCTCAAATAGTAAACAGTCACAATAATATACCAACAACACACTAAAACAATAAAATCACGAGCAGAATTTGGAGGAAGGGCCATATGAACCAAACGAGTTTCAAAATAAAACCCACGGACAAAAACAACGAACAAGTACAGGTAGTACACAAACAAAAAATTAATTCCAATCACTCGGCGATCTAGTAGAAAAAAAACACCTTAAAACCAGCATACAAAAAAAAAGTCAGAAATATAGAGTCAACAAAGATTTGCAAAACTTGTTAGAATTAGTTAAAACAGTCACTCTCAAGTTCACCTATCAATTTTTATGGGAAAATAGAATAAAGACACAGATAAACAGTATCGAAAATATCCAAAATCTTAAAACGTTGTTAGACGCTAACAACATAATCAGACACACATATAAACTATCAGAGCAGAAGAGCTAGAGTGGTGTTAAGAAATCTACACCACACAAGGACATAATGTCAAACAATGACAGTATTACACAGAGTAAAGAAAATAACAACAAATCTATTCTTCATAGATATCGAAAAAAAGATATCATTATTTGCATATAATGAAGAAATATATAAAATTAAAACTCTTTTAAATGCAATTGTGCCCTTTGAAATCTCAAACAAAAAACCAACGGTCGTTTAGTGCAAAAGGTATCAAGCATATAGTCATACAAGAAATCAGTGCACCCAACAATTTCGTTGCGTCAAGTGTGCAGTACCCTACGATTACCGAATATGTAATAAAAAGAAAACAGATCTACATCACCGACTTTATTTAAGATCTATCTAGAAGAAACACTGAAAAACTGGAAGCGTAAATGCGAGGGTATGGGAGTGCCAGTCAAAAACGAATATCTATACACGTTGTGCTACGCAGATGATCAAGTAGTTATAGCGCAAGATGAGGAAGATTTGAGCTTCATGATGAGAAGACTGGGCGAGGAGTACGAAAAAGCGGGATTACAGATAAACTACAAGAAGACCATGTATTTAGCAACAACGGAAGACAAGTTAGAAGACCTACAAATAGAGAAGGATATAAGAATAAAAGCCACAAATTTAAATACTTAGGATTTAAAATAACAGACAAGGCAACAACGGAAGAGGAAATTAAAAATAGACTGGGACAAACAAGATCGCGTATTAGACAGTTGCATCCAGTAATATGGGATAGACAAATTACGAAAAACACAAAAACGAGAATATATACCACAATTGTACAAAGTATAATGACGTATGGAGCGGAAGTCTGGGTAATAAACAAGGCAAATGAAATAAAATAAGAGCGACAGAAATGGAATATTGGAGGAGGTGCTGTGGAACGAAGATGGAAAGAACCAGGAATGAAGAAATGAGAAGAAGAATGGGAGTAGAGACAGATATAATTCATAGTATCGAAAACAAGAGACTCGCATGGACGGACATGTAAGAAAATCGGATGACAACAGATGGATCAAACGAGTAACAGATTGGAGTCCCGCAGGAAGGAGAAAGGAGGTTTAGAGGAGAATGACTGACAAGAACGAGAAGCGTGGAAAACCTGGTTGAAGGAAGGAAAACGGCGACAGCTGTAGAATTCTTATATATATATATATATATATATATAAGAAAACAGATGGCAAACCTGCCAAATTCGTGCTTTGCGAAGGAGCTGATTATAAAGGATGTATCGTGTACTTATAAATCATGCGCAATAGATTCCCAAAACGAAATGGAACAGCACTAAAGCAACCAAATACACAAAAGAAGCCATCGCCGCCGAAATCTCCTGAGATAAAAACTCCACAAAACATACGCACTCCTCAAATCCAACCAGGGATGCAGAATTATGCTCAAGTAGCAGCAAAACAACCCTTATAAAACCAATATCAGCAATTATGCCAACATAACCAGACTATAATATTGCAACCCTTCTACAGCAAGAATATACATACCTACAGCAATAAAATATAAAATTATAACAGCAAGTAGAAAACTAATAACATGCCATATTAGAATTGACAGAATAAATCAGACAGCTCAGAGAAGATATGAGGCATGCTACAAAACTCAAAAATAATAGCTCAATCATACAAAATTGGATTATGAAATGCCAACGGCATCACAAACTTATTCCTAGCATTAAGCAAGATAGATAGTCTGCTAATATTAAAATCATATTTAACAAAAAATACTAGTTTTAAAATTCCAAGCTATATAATATACAATGGAGCACATCCACGACGGGCCAGTACGGTTGTAGTAATTATGATACAAAACGGTATAAAACATTATACGTTGGATAAAATCGAAGAAGCTTGTCTTCAGGCAGCAAATGTATTTATAGAGGACTGGTACATTAACAGTTTTCGCAGCCTATTTCCCCCCAAGCTATGCAGCCGACAAACAAAGCTTTAACCATTATTTCACCCAACTTGGACATAGATTCCTAGCTGGTGGTGATTATAATGCAAAGCCCCTTGGGAGAGCTAAAATACTATATAAGGTAATTAATTAATTACACCTAAACCACTTTCCACGTACAAATCAATTTATTGGCCAACGGATCCAAAAAAACCTACCACACTGCCTGGTCTTCTTTGTCACTAAAGGATTTACGCCAGGATCTCTAGACATTGAACCAAATAGCGACTTAGAATCCAATAGCTTATTGGGATATAAAATAAAAAGAGTAGACAACAAAACTTCACAATCGTAAAACGGATTGGGAATTCTTCAAAGAATTAATTAATGACAAAACAAACCTAAGAGTCTCACAAAAAACAATAGAAAAACTGGAAGTTCAAGTACAAACCTGCACCACTCTAATGAAAAAATCTGCCTAGATTGTCCAATAAACGTTCGTGAAAAAATATTATATATAAGATGACTTTGGCAGTAACCAGACATTCACGAGATAAAACAAATTTTAACAGTGCAGCAAGACAACCGACAGAACCACTAAAAGAACTCAAGAACAGTTCGTTTAAAGAATATCTAGAAAGGTTAATACCAGCAGTTGATACCAAATACGCACCGTGGAAAGCAAAAAAAAAAGATTAAAACACCCATAAGAATACCAAACCATAGCTGGGCTAAAATGGACAAAGTTAAATCTGAAATCATTCTGGATTACTTGAAAATGTGTTTAAGCTACTTCTAAAGATCGACAAAGACGTGGATAAAGACATTCAAAGTTTCAGAGAAGAGTCAGAAAAACCTAGGGAACCTGTACCTGATGCCACCTCAAAGGAAATAAAAGATGTAATCCTGAATGAGCTAAGCCGAAAAATGTTTCCCAGATTCAACTTGATCACAGGCAAAGTATTTTAGAAACTACCTTGCAAAGGATTAATAAACGCTCATAAACGCTGTCTTCGGGTTAAAATATTTTCCAGCCCAGCAGAAGACCGTAAAAATACTAATTAAAAAAACCGGACAAACTTCCGCATGAACCTTCGTTTTATCGACCGATTAGTTTGTTGCCTGTCTTATCTAAAATTGCCAAAAAACTGTTAGCCAAAAGTGTTAAATGAAATAGTCCCAGGAAGAAACTTAATACCTGGTCACCAATTCGGGTTTAGACGGTATCATTCTACAATCGCACAGGTGCAGCGTGTAATTGACATTATCAATAAAACATTTGAAGATAGTCTACTATGAGGCAGTATTTCTAGACATTAGTCAAGCATTCGACAAGTTATGGCACCAAAAACTTCTTTATAAACTCAGAAAAAAGCTTCCAGAAAACTTCTATATCATTTTTAAATCATATCTAAGTGAGAGGTACTTCCGAATGAGATATGAAAATGAGGTAATATATCTACATTCAATAACGTCGGGCGTGCCACAAGGTAATATACTGGATCCCGTATTATACTTAAATTATATCTACCACAGACAGCGTTAAGTATCTCGGATTACATCTGAGTAAGAAATTGACTTGGCGCACACACATACAGAAAAAACGTAAACAACCAGGTATTAAATACTAAAATTATTAATGGCTACAGGGAAGACAGTCTCAACTTTCACTCTGAAACAAATTGCTTCAGTACAACGTCATCTTCAGGCCAGTATGGATTTACGCGTTGCTGCTTTGGGGGGCAGTATCAAAATCAAATATCGCTATCATCGAAAGGTTCCAGTCTGAAGTGCTGTGCACTATTACGAATGTCTTCTGGTTTGTTACAAACAAAGATATCTACAATGGTTTCCAAATGTCCACAATGAGTAAAACGATCGTGTACTGTAAATTACATTCATCGATTTTCAAATCATCCAAACGTACTAGTAATAAACCTATTTGATAAAAGCTAGTAGCTTGTATGGTCTAGAAGGTTGGACTTTAAATAAATAAACTTCAAAGAGACTTGACTCCTTCGAGCTATGGATTTATAGACGACTATTGAAAATCTCTTGGACCGACCGAATTACGAATCAGCAGGTTCTGGGTAGGATGCGCAAAGAATTGGAGATCTTACCTACCATTAAGAAAAGAAAATTAGAATTCCTAGGCCACATTTCCCGCAATTCTAAATATGAGATATTGCAGCTCATTATGCAGGCAAAATTGGAAGGGAGTCGGTCGCCGCAGAATCTCGTGGTTACGTAACCTACGAGAATGGTTCAATCTTACATCAGCCGAACTATTCCGAGCAGCTATATCAAAGGTCAAAATAGCCATGCTGATCAGCAACCTCCAAGGGAGAAGCTGAGATTAAGAAGAAGAAGAAGATAAAGAGACTAAAGCGCAAAATGCCATTGGACTTGCATGATAATTTTTTTTTATTAGGAGACTGGGTCAACAATGTAAAATATACAAGATATATCAATACATATGTATCCTATGAGCTGATGTGATAAGAAAACGACAGGTAAGGATCAGTCCAACAACATTACCTGCAAAACTTGAATTGGATAGTGGGTCTCGATGCTATTTCTTTTTAAGTCTTCTGAACGCAGGTACTTTGACTAGCGTTTCTACAGATGGATTGGGATGGGCTTCTAGACAATTGTAATGTACTATTGTGCATTGGTGAATCACCTATTTACGAAAGGAATTTGTAGGTTTGTATGAAGAGCTTGATTATTTACGTATCAAGGTGCATTGACTAGTTGCCTAGTAAGTTTGAATAATTTTTAGATTGGACATACTAGAACATCCTCACAGTTCCACTCTATACGTCCAATTTGGTTTGATTACAACTTTATACAGGGGAACTTTGTTTTCTAAGGAGATGGGAGATTTTCTTTCAAGTAAGCACCACATTTTTGACAATTTAAGTTCTATCTCTTTTCGTTTCTTTGTTATATGTAACTTCCACGTCAATTTGTTATCTAGGTGTAGTCCGAGGTATCGAACTTCTGGGGCATGTGGTATATCAACATTGTTGAGCTGGACAGATGGGCACCGTTCTCTTCTAAGAGCGAATGACACGTGCGTAAACTTGCTCTCGTTCACTTAAATTCTTTACTTAGTAAACCATTGTTGCAGTAGATTAATGTGATTCTGGAGATGTTGGGAAGCAATAACCGGATTTTTATTTGTAGCTAAAATTGCTGTATCATCAGCAAATGTTCCAATTTCAGTATATGGGGTGACTGATGGATTATCTGTGTAGATTAGGTAGAAAATTGGTCCCAGTATACTCCCTTATGAAATCCTTGATGTAATAGAGTAAGACCTTGAAGTTTTTTCACCGCATTTGACTTGAAAAGAGCGAGATGATAAGAAGGATTTCAGCAACTGGAACTAGTAGTGCAGTAGGTTTTGTTTGCATTATTTTGAGTAACAATTTTTTCTAAGAGTTTAGAGACTACTGAAAGCAAGCTTATAGACCGGTGGAAGGTTACATCTGTTGGAGGTTTTCCTGGTTTTAATATTAAGATACTTTGTGCATATTCAAGTTGGGTTGGCCAAAAGGACAACCTAAAGATGAAATTAAATAATGTTTGTAGAAACCGCAAAGCGAACCCTGAAAGTTCAGATAATACCTTTCCGGTAATTAAGTCATATTCTGGTGCCTTCTTCTTGTTTAGATGTTTTATATCATCTTCAATTTTATTTACAGTAAAATCTTCAAACGGAAGAAACCTGGAAGAACCTGGTCGATGTCAGCATCTATGTCATCTATATGTGGTTCAAAAACTTAAGCAAAATGTTGCGCAATTGTTTCTGCTTTTTCATTATCAAACCTTTACAGGTATTGGTCGTTTAAATCCTCTGGTGGCTTTTCGGATGGAATAATCTCTATTTGAGAGATTACTGAGATATCTAGCAAAAGTTTCAGTGCAGACCTTTCGCAGTTTCGATTTTAATTTATTTGTTAGTCGTTTGTAAGCGATCTTGTTTACCAGATGTTGACTTATTTGCCACCTACGTTTTTCGGCAACCAGGTTCGTTATTTCTGCAGGAAAGTTTTGTGTTTGTCGTTCTTCAGTTCTATATACTGGCATTGAATTCCTAGGAGATTCTGCCACTGCTGTAATGAAGCAATTCTTGGCTTCTTTTATATCATTTTTTGATTCTAGACTTATGTTGGCACTTGCCAGTTTTTGATCGATGTATTCTCAAAATAGTTCCCAGTCAGTGGATTAGTTATGTAGTGCAGGTTTGCTTATCTTTTTAATTATGGTAGTACTGATGGTGGCACACACAGCTGTATAATCTGAAGCTATGTCGATGTTCGATTGTACTTCCGCAAAATTAGTCAAAATATCATTAGTGATATAGAAATCTAGCAGGTCAGGGATTTTATTGAAATCTGATGGCCAATAAGTAGGTTCACCTGTAGACAGTATAGAGTAATTCTTTTCGTTGATAATTTTGTAGAATACTCGTCCCTGGTTATTGTTAATTTTGAACTCCAGCTGATGTGTTTGGCGTTAAACTCGCCGCCTGCTATAAACCTAGTATCAAATTAACCTGCAAAGTTTGCAACGCATAGCAAAGTGGCGAAACAATTTTCCAAATTTGAGAAATCGCGTTTCCGGGTTAAAGGTCACGTAGTATTTCAAAGTTTTATGTTTAAATTAATCAGTATTCAAACACGAGTTGAATGATATGCTACATGTCCTATGTTGCTATTTTGAAAATTTGAAATCGTAAAGGTCACTAACGTAATCTTTGACCAATCAGTTTCAAAATCACTAGCAAACAAGCCTTTTTGATCACCTGTCGATTGGTGAAAACAGAATTTGGAAATTCCCAGCCGTTCTCGAGTTTTTGCTCGGACGGACGGACGGACAGACAACATGAAGTTAGTAAGTGAATCCGCTTCGCTTCGCCACTTAATGATTCACAATATTGTTATAGTCCTCGGTAGCGAGTTTGTATTTTGGTGGATAGTATACAATAGATATTGTGAATAACTGATCTAACTTGGAAGTCCTTTTGCGTTTTTTATACCAGAAGTATATATATGTTGTAAATTTGTAGAAAGTATCCATTATACGCTTTTTTGGATTTATTTACCCATTATTAACTAGTTTACCATATTTATAACAGTAGACAACATGTTAAGGATAATGTTATTTCGCTGAATTAATTGATACAGTTCTTTGAATTCATTAAGGAATTGACTGAGAGTTACATCTGAAGTACTGGATGCTGGTTTTGTGTTAAGTTTTGTCATTTGCGCGTAAGTAGTTTGGTCATTATATGGTTTAAAGTCAGTAATACCCTACCTTGGTTGTTGTGTGATGCGATATTTATTCTGCAGTTCGTGGTATACTTTTATAGTGGATGTGCACCATCACATAAAACGTATTTAGCAGGGGTATCCTTTGTCTTCTTACAGGTTTTAGTGTCATGGGGTCTTCCGCATTTAACACAATCGTGTGGTCTATTACAATATATAGCCATTTTTTATTCAAATAAAATTTAAAAAAAATATGTATTTATTTATATATATTGTAATTGTTGATAAATATATGTGGTTTTCTATATTTGAAACTATTGACATCAACGGAGAACACATAGCAAACTTTATAATGGGTCAACAATAATAAAACACAACCTTTCTTTAACACATGTAAAACCAAGTAAATATAATATATTGCGATGTAATAATGAGAGCGGTAAGATCCTTACGGGGAGACAAAAGGACAACACACTTCAATATAAAAGAAACTTTATTCCAATATCTCACTGTTGCATCAACACACGTCTCTCCACTCTTCTCCAGTGCTGACGCGGTAAGGGCAGGGCTGCGCTGCACGCTAACAGCGGAGAGAGAGATATATACGTATACATATACATATATAAAGGACAAGAGTGTCCATATTTCTAACATTTTTTCACGGTAGATATTTTGGAGCATCACATAGTTGGTTTTCGGGTTGCCGGAGTTTGTAAATTCTTAACCTTTCGTCTATAATTGTGGCGGACATTTTTTTTGAAGAGTTTGTTTCGAAGATGTCTCTTAGAAGAGTCCCTTTTTAAGATGTCTTTTAGAAGAGCTTTTCTGAAAATGTGTTTTAGACGATTCCTCTTTTAGAAGATTTCTTGCGGAAGATGTGTTTTTGAATACTCTTCTTTTAAAAGATTTCCTTCTAAAAATGTCATTTGGAAGATTCTTCGTTTAGAAAAATTTTTTCTGAAGAGTTTCTTCTGAAGATGGGTTTTAAATGATTGTTGTTTTAGTAGAGTTCCTTCTGAAGATGTAATTTAGAAAATTCTTCGTTTGGAAGTTTTCCTTCTGATGATGTCTTAGAAGAGTTCTCCTTGAAAATTTTTTCTAAAGACATCTTTTAAAAGAATTTCCTCTGAAGTTGTGTTTTAGAAGGTTCTTCGTTTAGAAGATTTCTTGCTCAAGCTGTGTTTAAAAATTTTTCTTTTAAAAGATTTCCTTTTAAATATGTCATTTAGAAAATTTTTCGTTTAGAATACCTCTTTCCGAGTTAATTCTAGTCAAATATTGAGAAGCAGTCTTCCTAAGTTTACGAAGAATCAAAGGACTTACCGCTCCAAAGCAATACATTAAACAATGGTGTAAATAAAGATTTGCATTGTCATTAGCGCGGTTTTATAACGAGGTCTTGTCAGTCTTGTCTTGTCTAGCTTCAAGAAAACATGAAATAACATAAGGTCGATATATAAGTGAAAAAAGACAAAAAGATGAGAGAAATTCATAAAAACATCCAATAAAGTCGAAGTTTAAAGGACTATAATAAGGGATGTAGGGCTTAGTTTTAGATGAGCTACAGGGGGCAGAATGAATTTTTTAGGCGATAAAGAACACTTTATACTACAGACATTTCTACAAAATAAGTGCAACAAGATATTAAACAATTATTTCATATTTTTCTTCGGCAGGGCATCTACTAGTCTTTGGGGTTCTTTTGATCTACTTCTTTCTAGAATCTAAGTCATTGTTAGAGCATATACCGGTATTTTTAAACATTTTTTTGTATCACAGATAGAATTCAATGATTTGGTACAGACCGTAATTGGCTGTGCCAAAATATTTAGACATTCGGTTTATTTTATCCGGCAAAGTTATAGTAAATGTTTTTCCTTTCTTAGACCCATCGAGGTAGTCGACTTAAGAACAAAGAAAAATTGAGATTACAGCCAGCCGTAGTAACGTGCACTTCTGCCTACTGAAGTTTGACGTTAGATATATTAGACTCGCCCGCCACAGATATAGCATATATTAAATAAATATTCGTAAATAAATCGTCCTTTACAAGTCACCACCCTAATACCCATACACCGACATAGGCACGCTAACACACACGAACCCACACACGCACATACGGACGAACATATAAGCAACGAAGAGTAACATATAACGAGAAGTCAAATAGATAAAATATATTTCCCACTTCTTTTTTTAGATTAAGTTATAGCGACACTACTTTATCTATAACATCCTATATTAAAATAAGCAAAAGATATGTATTATAGAATTAAAGTAAGAATAGAAAACGTATTTCAGTTAATAAAGCAAGCAGAACTGATTAATTCAAATGTTAAATTTATTTTGTTTAATTTAAACTAATTTTTAAAAATATTTGTCTCAAAAGAAATAATGAATCATTCGAAGGTCTACAGTTCTAATTATGTATGTCAATAAACGTCTAATTTTTAAGAGCAACCATTGTAGTAAAAAATAGAATAAGAGAAAACCCACTATTATTTTCAATAGAGCTAATTTGAATGGAACGAAAAATTGGCATTACCTAGACGGCTGTTCGTACAATACCTAAAAATTATTTTATTTCTAAAAGCACAAAACCAAAACCAATATAGGATAGAGTATAAAAAATTACTAATTGCAGAGTAGTTGAAAAAATGAAACTACGTAGTGTGTATAAAATATTCGATAAATAGTGGACACCATCATATGCAAAGATTTGCATAGACGAAGGGTTCTGCTTTCGAATCTTAAAGTCATAATTTAAATATTTAGAAAATGCTATGTTTATGGTAGTCTTTCCAGTTTCGTATTTGACCATTTTAATTGTGTTTGCTAAAGTCAACAAGAAATCCAAAATATATTTACCGATGCTTTCGGAAAAATTACATACACACACGCGCACACGCACACACACGCGCGCGCACACATACACACACACACACACGAACCAATTATTATAGGATAAGGAAAGTAAAAAAGCAAGGAAACGGTGTTGCCTGCTTGCTGGACGAGCAGTCACCTTGAATCCCCAAACACAGACCATTAATGAAGCCTCTACTGCACATTTTCCAGTTTTATTTTCGTTATATCATATTTTCGCACATATCAATGTCATTAAAAAATTATGTTTTTTTTAGTTTCTCAAATTTTCGTGATTTGTGGAAAAACCTGATATGATACTGAATTGTAAAGGCTATTTTTCTCTTTACCATATCTTCCAGTCTTCTCCTCTGCCCCCATTTGTTCGAACAAGCGCAAATGTCTCTCTCACATACCATCTATAAACGTCAGTATAACCATCGAATTAACAAAAATCACCATACCAGCCAATATTGTCGGCTCGAAAAGTATTTTCTATCACTACGTAGTCTACCTTATTCATGTCTATCTTACGCAGGCCTCCTAACAGTACCAGTAACTGCTTCTATTACTTCATTATAGACCATTTTCAATATTTTGTAACTACATATTTTTACATTTACACATAAAGCTTTACCATTAACGCCCCTGATTTTTCCGTTACATATCTTGCGTACTCCTTACACCATATTACTTTACTAACGGTGACTTTCAAATACTTTACTTTTGCCATTACTCCAGTCGATCTTCTCTTTATTGTTACTTGTGGTAATTATATCGCCTAATTTGGTGGAATAGTAGTAGCGGTTAGTTTGTTCTACTTACAAGTTACAATCCCAAAACAACCATTTACTCAAAGCGCTACTTCTTTCTCCACATCAAGTGCGTGTGTCGCCATTATGTCTATGTTCCCCTTGCTTACTGATATAAGTTCATTTATTTTACTTGTACTCTTTCCAAAACTTATTAGTTTTATCCCTATTTTTCCTACCACAATTTCAGGTCAAGCCTATATTATTTATACGCTTAATCAAAATAAATTCCCTTCTAACTCACGTCATCGAACAAACGTTGGTACACCGTCGTTTACACAGATAAAAAGGATTACTTTCATAGTATAAGAAAAGAATAAAGAAACCTGACACGTTACCGTTAGTAATAAAAGCATTAAAAACTTTTTGCGACAGCAAAACCTAATATAAGATATTATGAAAGATACAAAATTTTATTTCGGCACGATTATGTGTTTACACAGGTAAACTCACAAATTTTGATTTGGATAGTAAAGTACTGAAGTATTAGAAAGCCATAGCTTTTCACCTAATACCAAAGTGCTGTACTTCTTATTACTGGCAGATTGACAGGTACACATACACATCACTACTAATCATATCATTATACTTATTTATAAAATAATTCGGTTTATATAGAATTGCGAAAAAAATTTGTTTTTAGCGCGAAAGAATAAGTCCACAAAAAATTTTAAAAATAAGAATAAAATGAGTTAAGTATACACTACAAAAAAGACCAGCTATAGAGAAATAAAAAAATATATAACATTTATCCACATTAACGTTGAACGTGCTGTTGATTAAACAATTTTCATTTAAAACAAACAAAGGAAAAAGACAAAAGTACTAACAAATCTAATAAAAAAGCAAGTAAAAAGTTTTATCTTATATTATAAAAATCTTTTTTTATTTTTGTGCCTTTTTTTAGTGTTCTTTATTAAGCAGGTTTTAATTACATTCTAAAAAGTCAGTTGGATGTTTATTTTCGTTGCCAAGCGATTTCTTCTATTACTGCAATCGAGTTTGATATTGTTTTCGTTGCTTTTTATGTGATTGGAGCCGAGAAATTTTACGGTAATTTTTGGTGCTGAATATGCAACGCAAAAAATGTGGTTTATTGTCGCTTTAGATAATGTCGGTGCTTTCATTGTTGCAGAAATTGCAAAAAAATGTACTTCAAATGAACATTACTTTAGTATCTTACAATTGCTTGAAAACAGTTATTCGATTTTGTAATTTTACTGCTGTATTTTGTTTTCTATTGCTTCCCCCAACAATTGCATGCTACGCACATTTTCTTTCTTTATCAAATTTTAAAATTTGCCCCTTTTTTATCACCGCCGACAAATTTTTAAACTTCGAAGTTAATTATCCAACATAAACTATGGTTGTGGGAAAAAGGTTCTGCTATTTATACATTTCAGACATTCTTAGATATTGCGGAATGTTTTTAAGATATTCTTAAAATTTCTAAATATGTAGGAATGTTCTTAAATTTATGAAGTTATTAATATTCTACTATAGAAAATTTAAATATTTGCGGAACAATTCAGAAAACATCAATAGAAATTGATATGCCTAAGGTGGAAAGTAGAAAACACCAAGAAAGAATCTTAAAATGTATAATACAAGTGTAATAGTCTAAAGACCAAATACTAAAACTAGTGTTAATGGTCTGATAAACAATTGTTTTCTGTGGTCAAAATATAAGCATGTAATCAAAAGATGCTGTTAAGTCCTGAGCCTTGTTTAGTTTGGTTGTTTCACTTAGCTAAAGAACTCGCATATTCTCGGAACTTTTGTAGACATGTTTGGAGTTAATTTCCTTATCTCCTTCCCAACAGGTAAAAAAATGGGTAAGGTAATTCTTACCAAAAATAAAAGTTTGAAAATCTAAAAAACCTTTTTTCGTTTACAAGTATGTATATATATGGGGCGTTGGGGTTCACGCTGAAGGGGTAGTACCTTTTGCCGGGACGGTCACATCGAGCGTTATAAATGGGAGATGGTTCCCGGTAACTGGTCCCCGCAGGGTGCCCAACCCTCACTTATGGCTCCACGTGCCACACCCTGGAAACTGCGTTGACCCGCAGGCTAAATAAGTGAGGGTAACCAGATATGGTAAAGAGTCTGCAACGTCTGACCCAGAATGGGCGGTTGCAATGAGCAGACACGGCTCAACAGCCGTAGAGAAGGCAACGTGTCTAAGGGATAGTAACCTGAGAAATTGCTCTGCCTGCCGGAGGCAGAAAAGTGGCAGCCCCACTACCGGCTTAACCTGCACAGCGCTCGTAACGCTGCCAGGGGATTTTAAATTACTGGCAAACTTCATGAGAATCAACCGGACGGATCACCAAGTAGACGAAAAAGGCGTGAAAAGGACAAACGAGCTGGAATTAAGGAGAGAATACAGATAGCCACGTGGAATGTTAGAGGGCTAGGAATAAAAGAAACTGAATTAGACAAAGAACTTATGCAAAGAAAAGTAGACATAGCAGTTATAAGTGAAACAAAAAAGAAACTAAAAGGCACTAAAGAAACTAATAATTATATAATGATCTACAGCGGAATACCTCAAAACAGACGGGCAAGTAGTGGAGTCGCAATCATGGTCAATAAAAAGTGGAGAAACAAAATAGTAAGCTACGAATATATCAATGAAAGAATAGTAACTACCAGAATGAAAATAGATAGAGGACACATGATGGTTATAGGAGTATACGCCCCTGAAGAGGGAAAGAAAGAGGAAACAGAGCAGTTCTACAAACAACTACAGAAAGTAGTAAACAAGTATACAAAGACAGACCACCTCATAATAAGTGGAGACCTAAATGCAAGAGTGGGAAAAGACCCCATCCCAGGAACTGTAGGCACATGCGGCGAAAACGTAATCAACAATAATGGACAAGAACTACGACATTTCGCTACTTTCAACGAACTAAAACTAACAAACACGTTTTTCAAGAAAAAAGATATACACAAATACACCTGGTCAGCAAGAGGATTAAGATCAATCATAGACTATGTAATAGTCAATAACAAGATGACAAACCTCGTGCAAGACGCAAGAGTTTACAGGGGAAGTGATATAAATTCAGATCACTATCTTCTAGTAGCCACTATAACCCTATTAACAAAATGGAAGAAACGAAAAACCACAAACACAAATAACCCAGAAGAAGTTTTCAAAATACATCTCCTTAGAGAGGAAAGTACCCGATATTTATATCAAAACAGACTACAAGAACACTTACTACGTACACCCACTAGTAATGAAATCAATGAAGAATGGGATAATATAAAGATCGGCATCATTAAAGCAGCGAATGAAGCAGTAGGAAAGAAAAAGAAAAGAAAGAAAACTAGAGGATTAAAAATATGGAATGAAGAAGTAGAGAACGCAATAAAAGAGAAAAAAGAAGCATATCTAATATATCTACAAAGAAGAACCCCCGAAAATAAACAACGCTACAATGAAAAACGAAACTTAGTAAAACAGATCGTAAGACAAGCTCACGAAGAATCTTGGGAAAAACTGATAAGCAACATAGAACACGACGTATATGGAAGACAGGAATTCGCTTATAAAATGATGAAACATTTGAACAGCACAGTAAAAGAAATAGCAAAATTAAAAACGATTAACGACAAAGAGTGGAAGGAACACTACACAAACCTATGGAATAATCGAGAAATCAACGAACAGGATATTTTAATACAGGAAGATATTGATGAAACTGATTTTACAATTGACATGATTACCATAGAAGAACTAAGAAAATGACTAAAGAAAATGAAAAACCGGAAGGCTGCAGGGCCCGATGGAATTAGTATAGAATTATTGAAATATGGAGGACCACTTCTAGAATTCAGAATACTACATATTTTAAATGAATGTTGGCGAAAGAAGAAGATCCCAACAGAATGGCAGACAGCAGAAGTCATATCAATATTTAAAAGGAGACCGCTCAAAATGCTCAAATTATCGAGGAATCAGCCTCCTAAACACCACCTATAAATTATACTCCAAAATAATTAATGAAAGAACAAAACCCATAGCTGAGGTATTACTAGACGAAGGGCAATCTGATTTCAAAGGCCGCCCATGTAGTGACAACATATTCGTTTTAAAGAGATTAATTGAAAAAGAAGAGAATTCAACTTGGAAACCCACCTTGCATTTATAGATTTCGAAAAAGCTTTTGACTGCGTAGACAGACATAAACTCCTTGAAATAATGAAAGAAAAGGATTCCTAACCACCTTATAGAAATCATAAGATCATTATATATTAGCACAAACATAGTAATAAACAACAACGGCAGTAAGTCTGATAAAATTCAAACAAATCAAGGACTAAGACAAGGGTGTGGGCTATCACCCACTTTATTTAATATTTATATCGACGACGTGGTTAAACTTTGGAAACCACAAGTAAACCCAGGGATAAAACTACGAGACGACAAAAACATAAACTTACTGCTATATGCCGATGATTTAACAATAATTCAAAAGAACGAAGACGATCTGCAAAGATCAATTTACCGTCTCAAATTACTCTGCGAAAACTACAATTTGAAAATATTTAAAGACAAAACAAAGATAATGGCCTTCCAAGGAAAACAACCAGTGCGATCGAAAATAATAATAGATGGAAAGACTTTAGAACAGATATCTCATTTTAACTACTTAGGCTGCGACACCACATACGAAAATGATAAAGATGTAGAAAACAAGACTCATAAATTCCAAGCAATTTGCGGGACAATAAATAGAACGCTAAAACACAAAACAAGAAAAGAAACAAGAATGAAATTTTACAAGACCGTGGCCGTCCCTGTACTCACTTATGGAAGCGAATCGTGGATAACAAACACAAAAAACAAATCTAGCATACAAGCAGCGGAAATGAGGTTTCTCAGAAATGTTAAAGGTTGCACAAGGAATGACAGGATAAGAAATGAAGAAATAAGGGAAGAACTAGAAATTTTCAACGTTAACGACAAAATAGAAGAATACAGAAACAATTGGAGACAACACGTTAATAGGATGACAGAAGAAAGAATACCGAAACAAATCCTAAACTACCACCCAAGAGGACGCAGAGATGTAGGAAGACCGAAGAAAAGATGGTCCTAATCAAATGAAGTTCGGAACAGGCAGAATGGCCTAAGCCTTGATGACAGAAGAAGAAGAAGAAGTATGTATATCCGCATTATTAGGCGACATATTTTTTTAAACATAGTTGTATTTTATTATTTTGAGAACATAGAATACAGATATACGTATCCCCTTCTGTTTAAACGTTTTGTTGATTGACGTATCATCGTATGTAGCACCGCAGTAATAAAAAAGTACTTCTTGATACAAATTGCCTAGAAATAAAATGAAAATACTTTAATGATTAAAATTTGACGATTATTGTAATTTTTTCAAACTGTAATTCTTTGATTTTCCATGCAGCTGGAAAACCAATGTACTATAAGAATCAAGCAAAAATGAACTCTCGTGTTACAGGAATTCTAAGACTCGAATGATGAATCTAGTCTAATTGTTAAATAACAAAAGACCCAAATTTTTTTTGAATGTTCAAAATATGACTCGATTGAACTATGTGTCGGAAGGATCATCTATTAAACCGCACTTCATCATCACAAAGACCAAAATAAGTTTACGTATGGACTGTTTTGTTTACTATCGCGTAGACTGCATCTTAATTAATAAAACCACACCCGATCTGTTTGAAAGGTTGCGCCGTTAACTGGCTATCCATAAATTAATATATCTGCAAAACAGTAGTATTAAGAGGCAACAGTGTTTATACAAAATTTACCCTAACATAATATGTTGCTTCGTACGTTGATACGTCACAGATACATTATCTAGAGCGGTTCAAAAGGAAATATCAAAGTTTTTGAGTGCAAAACGGTAAGTCATTTTTAGTAAAATAGTTTCTAGAAACACATGTTCTACCACAAATAATTTTCGATAAATTGGAATTTAGTTATATATTGTTTAAATGGCACGTTTCCAATCATTTACAACATAATTTCTAAAATCCTACTATTTAGTTGGATAGACTTTTGTGCTCGGACATAAATAAATTACTTTAATGCATTTTTACTATATAATGTTTGTTCCACACCTATTCGTAAAACAGTGAGATGCTAAACTCTATCAAAGATAAGGTGTTGTTTGTGCACATTTTGTTAGCATTTTCAGTTATGTCAAAAAAACGAGCAAACAAAGTGTGATTAAGGACTCAATGAATAGGAATACGTCGATACTATTCTTCGTTAAGGGCTAAGGATTTACCAAAAAGTATGGCATATATTTAACAAAAACTTTTCTATTAAATTAAATCAGGTGGTCGATATTTCATATTAATTTAACAACAAACTGAACTCGGCAGAAAAAAAGGCATGACTACTAACTATAAAACGAAGTCAAGCTCGTTTGATTTTGTTTGAATTTTATAGATGTCTATGGCATCTTTTGATTAAACATTATAATATATTATTAAAAACAATAAGCTTGTTATATTTAAAGTGCTATACGTGCGGTAATAACATGAATCCTTCGAACGATTTTGTTTTTATTTTAAATTCCTTCACATCTGAACACTTGGAACGTTATTCGTTCATACTTGTACAATTTTATTTGTGTGTGTGCGTGCGTGCGTGCGTGCGTACGTACGTGTGCATATTTTCCCAGAAAATAATCCATTGAGGTCCATTCTCTGTCGTATTTATTTTCTCGGTCTTCCTCTTTTCTTTTTTCCCCTTCTCCTTCCTTTAATACTCTCTTGCTATGTCTGCACTTTGGGGTTTCAATGGGGTAGTGCATGCGTACCGCACGGTGCTGCATCCAGTTAGCATCGCATAGCCTCTCCTACCCAATTCCGACTCTCACCTCCAAGTAGCCTTTATATTAAGATAAAGGTGGTGAACCCCGGGAACCTGAGTAACCTCGCCGGAGATCTGGTATCTAACCCAGGTGGATGGCGGGGTCAGGGCTGACGAGAGCGGGAGAAAATGGTCGTCCGGAAAGGGGGTTGGGCGTGTGGGCCAACGACCCTGCCCCGTAAAACAGCACTGTTAAAAACGCTACACAACAAAGATGGATGGATAATAGACGACAACAGCAAAGGAAAAAGGACAAAGATTTGGTTTTTGGGACATGGAACGTCCTAAGTCTGCAGAGAGTCGGAGCTATGCAACAACTACAACGGGAAATCATCAGATATAGAGTAGATATTGCCGCCTTACAGGAGATAAGGTGGAAGGGTAAAGCTATAATGGACTTTAAAGACTTCACGCTGTTTAATAGTGGAAACGACACCTTTACCTTAGGCACGGGTTTCCTAGTCCACAGAAGCAAACGACATATTGTGAAAGCATTCAAACCGATTAATGAAAGGATCTGCACACTAAGGACGGAAGGAAGATGGTGCAATATAACATTCGTAAACTGTCATGCACCAACGGATGTAGCAGACCAAGAGATTAAAGACCAATTCTACGAGGACCTAGAAAGGGTGGTCAGTACAATACCAAGAAGAGATGTGAAAATAGTGCTTGGAGATCTGAATGCCAAAGTGGGGAAGGTGATAGAATATAGAGAGGTAATAGGACAATACAGTATTCACCAGGAGAGTGACGACAATGGTGTAAGGCTAATAGATTTTGCCTTGAGCAACGGAATGATCATTAAAAGCACCTGTTTCTCACATAAAAGAATAGACAGGTAAACATGGCGGCACCCAGACGGAGTCACCAGGAACCAGATCGACCACGTACTGATAGAAAATAAACATTCACCAGACATCATAGTCATAAGAAGTTGGCGTGGAGCAGAAGTCGCCTCTGACCATTTTCTGGTGAAGGGGGTATACAGACAAAAGTTTAAACAGATCTCCAGGAAACCAAAAGTTGAAAACAAAAGCAAGCAATATAATTTAGAGGTGTTGAAGCAAGAGGAGACCAAACTTAAATATGAAGGAAAAATTAAGGAAACAGTGTCAAGAATCAAGCAACAAACAACTATAGAGGAAAAATGGCAAGAAATAAAAATACAATCAACAGAACAGCCAAAGAAGTTTTGGGAGAAAAGAAAAAGGACGAGGAATTCCTAGTATGACGAAGACTGTAAGCAAGCATACGAGAGGCAGAAAGAGGCAAGGCGAAGAATGCTACAAAGAGCTACAAGGCAAACAATAGAAAACTATCAAAATAGAAGAAGAGAAGCGAATAGAATATGCCGAAGAAAGAAGAGAAGGTGTGAATACGAGAAAATAGAAAAATGGAGCAGCACTATCAACAAAGCAATGCGAAGAAATTTTATGAAGAACTTAAAAGAGTCAGCAAGGATTTCAAGCCAAAACAATGTTCATAAAAATAAGGAAGGAAGCTGATTGGAGACGAGAAGGCAGTCATGGATAGATGGGCGGAATACTTTAAAGAAGAACTAAATGAAGACTATGAAAGAGATAACCAGAATTTAAACCAAGGACACGAACGGATGTACGGCCCCCACCTAAACATCGAAGCCCCAACACTGGGTGAAATAAGAGAAATAATTAACGCTCTTAGAAACAACAAAGCCCCGGGCGAAGACAGCATAAATTCAGAATTAATAAAGAATGCAGGGGAAGAGATGATTAAAAAAATACAAGCCCTCGTGAAACAGATATGGGAATCGGAAGTGATGCCCGAAGAATGGAGTAAAGCCCTAATCTGCCCCATTTTCAAAAAGGAGATAAACAGAGGTGTGATAACTACAGGGAATCTCCTCCTTAATGTGATATATAAAGTATTCACCAAAAGTTTAGCGAACAGAATGGAAGTTTTCACTGAACAGATAATAGGGGAATACCAGAGTGGTTTTAGAAGGGGCAGGTCCACAGTAGACCATATATTTACAATCAGGCAAACCCTAGAAAAATGCTATGAGTACAATATAGATGTTCATCAGGTTTTTATAGACTTTACAATGGCCTACGATAGTGTGAAGAGAGAATACCTGGAAACAGCGATGGGAGAATTAGGAGTCCCAAAAAAATTGAAAGGACTTATCATGATGACGCTGAAAAACACCAAAAGTAAGATTAAAATAGGTACGAATATGTCAGAGGAATTCGAGGTGACAACAGGTCTGAGACAGGGCGATCCATTATCTACGACCTTATTTAATTTAGTGTTGGAAAAATGCATAAGAGCCATACGAATCAACCCTGGAGGCTCGTTATACAACAGGTCAGTGCAATATCTAGCATATGCCGACGATGTGCTGATTATGGCAAGAACAAGTGAAGCACTTAAGACAGCCTATAGAGAATTAGAAAAGGAAGCACAATTAGCGGGCCTAAAAATAAGTGAACTTAAAACAAAGTACATGTTCCAGTCAAGACAGGAAAGAGGAGGTCAAGTCCAACGTCGAATGCAACTTTTTGGAAACAAACCGGTAGAAAGGGTGCAGCAATTTAAGTATTTGGGAAGTATTTTAACCGAGACAAATGATACGAAGGCCGAAGTAAGAGCAAGGATAGCCTCCGGAAACAAATGCTATTATGCGTTACAAAACATTTTCAAGTCCCGCAACCTATCAAGATCGAGTAAATTAAAAATATACAAGACAATTGTTAGACCCACAGTAATGTATGCGTCCGAAACTTGGACATTAACATCACACGATAAAAACAGACTCCAAATCTTTGAAAGGAAAGTACTAAGGAAGGTGTTTGGCCGAATACAAGAAAGAGGAGAATGGAGAATAAGAATAAATGAGGAACTAAATCAGCTTTATAATGAACCAGATATCATAGCAGTAATAAAGAGTAAATGACTGGCTTGGTTAGGTCACGTGCACAGGATGCAACAAGAGAGAACGCCAAAATCAGCATACGAGAAAAAGCCAGAGGGAAGACGATTAAGAGGACGTCCCAGAAAAAGATGGGGAGACGATGTAGAGGAGGATATAAAAGCCTTAGGAGTGCGGAGATGGAGAATGAAGGCGGAGGATAGAAAGCAGTGGAGAGATATTGTGGAGCGAGCCAAGCCCCTTTAAAGGGCTGCAGCGCTAATAATTAATTAATTAATGTCTGCACTTTAGCATTCTGCTAACATGCCCTAACTATCTTAACCTTTCAGCTTTAATGTGTTGAACTATGCTACTCCGTCCGTATAATTCTTTTATCTCTTGATGTATTTTTCGTCTCCATATGCCATCTTCGGTTTTTGTTCTTCCTAATATTTTCCTTGGAATCTTTCTTTCCCGTACATCTAATTTCACTTTGTTCTTCTGTATTAAAACCCATTGCTCGAATCCGTACACTACCGCTGATCTTCCTACTGTCATATATAACCTCATTTTCGCTGCTCTAGAGACTCCTTTCGGCCTTAGCATTATGTTTAATGAGTCCATTGCCTTGCTTCTCGTAGTCATTCTTTTTTCTAATTCTTTTTATTATTGGTGGTAATTGTTACCCCAGTTTCACACTCTCAATATTACAGATTGCTGAGTCCTACTTAAATCTGATTTGTTGTTCCTTGTTTCATTATTAGGTTTTTATTTTATTTTTATTTATTCTTAAGCCATTAATTCTTCCAGTAGTTTCCATTTTGCTAAAGGCATTTCCTAATTCTTTCTTTGATCTGGTTATTAATGCTACGTAATCCATATAGGCAATTACTTGTTGTTTTTGCTGGTATATTATTTCTTGAATTTGTCTTTCGCTATATCTAAGAACTGCTTCTAGAACTAAATTAAATAAAACCGTCGATAAAAAAAATAAACTGTTTGATACTCTTCCTTTCGCTGCTATTTTGTTCTGCGTGTCTCTCAGGGTTATCTTTAGTAAATTGATCAATTTTCTTGGGATCTCCAACCTTTTTATTGATTGATATTGTTTCTTTCTATTAAGTCGTAAGCCTAGATTTTGCCCGTAGCTTTAATTTTGAATAATTTTTAATTTAAAGATCTGGTCCCTCGTTGATCTTTCCTCTCAAAATTCTCCTTGATATTCTCCTGTTAGGTTGTCATAATAGTGGTTTAATCTCTTCCTAATTATTCACGTGCAATTTTCTACGGCTAATTCTGTCTCCCTTTTTTAGAATCGAATATATCAGAGCGTTTCTACATTGCTGAATCATTCGATCTTCGTGTCATATTCGCTTTATTGGTGTGACAATTTTCTTTTTAATTTATCTTTTACATATTTCAGTACTTTTACAGGAATACTGTTTTCTCTTGTACTATTATTATTATTTAGTAGTTTTCCGCATTCACCTTCAACTCCATCTTGTTCGTTATTGTTCTGCATTTCTTGCTATTAATTTTTTTCTTTGTAGCTCCCCACATTCAACGTTTCATTACAGTACCATCCATTTAATTTTGCTTCCACATTTCCTATTAACTCTTCTTCTTTATTCTTTAGGTATGGCGTTACATTTGGCGAAATACTTCGAATTTTCTTAAAACCAGGATAAAAGTTTCTTATTTCTTTATTTTTATAATTTTTTTCCATTAATTTCAGATTCTTATATATATTTTCTTGCCTACATACTTGCTTCGCTCTTTTTTTTTAGTATCTTGTATTTCTTTTTATTGTCCACTGTTTGTCTATTCAAAAACAATGATCTTGCCTAGTTTTAGTCTTCTAGTATTTTTTTACAATTTTCCGTGAACTCCTTGCTTTCTTTGAGTTTCCTAGATCCCACGTGATGTTTCCAATTTTTTGTTGAACTCTTTTTATTATTTGTACTGCATTTTTTGAGAAATTTGTCAGTGTTTTACTTTTGCATTTATAAACTATTTGTCTTTTTTCTTACTAGTAGTCATTGCTTCAATTTTGCTATTTCTAGCACATTGTATCTCATCTTCTTACATATTTTACATCTCAATAATGTTTTTTTTTTTTTATTAAGAGATGGTCGATCTGATTCCTTGTTTGTCCGTCCGACTAGATAAGTAATGCTGTTATTTTCCTTTGCAGATTGAATTACTACTTTTCTATTTTAATTATTCTTTTCGTGTTTACTTTTATGCCCTGTTACATTTCTATATTCTTTCTCGCTCCCAATTTTTGCATTTATGTCTCCAATTAAAATTTTTACGTGATAATTCGATATTCTTTCCCATATACCTCTTATCTCTTCATAAAATTCATTTTTGACGTTCGAGTCCATATCTTCTGTCTTAAATAACTTCAAAATCAGGTCGGTAGTTTTTAGTTCTTTATTAACGATGACACGTACTCATAAATATCTGTTTTCCCCGCCGCTATTGAAAAAATTGTATCTTTATACCGAGTTTATTCCAGCTTATTTTTGTTTCGTTCCTTATAGAGCGAGTATGTCTATTTCATATCTTTCCATTATTTCAACAAGATTTCTACTTTCCCTTACGTTCCACGTTCCTATTCTGAGCTCCTTTTTCTTTATTTTATTATATGTTTAATCTATTTATTTTACTTTAACTCCCAAGATGTTATTCTTTTCCGTTGCCAAGTTTATCATCCTTTCTTTTCCTACCTGTTCGCTTGTCCATATTCATAGCTTGTGTCGTAATTCCCTTACCTTTAAAGTCAATCTTTTGCACTATTTTTTTGTCTACCTTCCATTTCAAATAGTATTTTTTTGTTCTATGTTTATTTTTTAACGTTATTTATTTTCTTTTGGAAGTCCATTTTTACTTTATTGGCAGTTGCTAACCTTTCCTTAGCCTTTTTTAATTTTTCTTGTATCTCTTTTTCGATTTTGATCATGTGCCTCTACTTCTACTCCCTGGATTATAACGTTGTTTGCCCTTTTTTCCTTTTCTAGGTTATCTACTATTTTTTGGTTTCTTGGATGTTTTGCCTCAACACTCTGATCTGTTGTTTGATTTGGTTACTTTGTCCTGAGTTTCCGTACTTCTTTCTGCTCTGGTCTCAATTATTTTTTTTTCTGCTATTAGGTTCTGTAGCATATCCTTTTCATTTTATTTTCACTCTCTCCTCCTTTCTACTTCTACTAAAAGCCTCTTTCTTTTCAATTTCTTTTCTTTCCTTTCTCAACTGTTGAATACTCGTCGCTATCCATGGCACATCATTCTTAGGTTTCTCAATAAATCGCAATAGATGGGTCGCCCGATTCAGTTATTTTTCTTCAATTTGTGTATAAACGGAGAAGTCTGGTAACAATTTGTTTTTTGGGTTTTCCGATTATTCTCGCTTTTATTTTTACTTTTGAACTAAGCTCACACTTTATTTGTTCTAACTAACATATTTATATGTGTTTCATTTTAATACAAGCCTCGATTCCCAAGACTAATAAAGGTGAAAACTCAAATATTATTTATATTTCTTAATGCACATCACTATCTGAAACTTTATAATAAGTTATTATAAAAGAATTTACTTTACAAGAGTTTTTACTAGAGTTTCTTGATATTTTCAAGGCCATAGCCAGAATCCCAAAAATTTTGTATTAGTTTGCTTAATATAAGAGCGGTTATTCTAAAACTGTATAATAAAATAAATTAAGAATAGTTTAAACGGACAAAATCAGAATATTATTTAAACAAACCATTTTATTTTGTGTTTTATTTTTATATTTGTAACTCATTTTATATTCTGTACTAAATTCACGAGTCGCGTCAAATTTTTTGTTTTTAAAATTTTTAGCCTTTCATTAACTTTACAAAAAAAATATATTTACATTTTTTTAAAAATTTGGCTAATTATTAATTTATAGTGATAAATGTCACAAATAAAAATTTAAAATTTAAACTAAACCAAAATATTCTGATGGCAACTATGGTCTAACAAAAATAAGTAAATTTTGTATTATATCTCACTGTTAAATATATAAAAATATTTTATTTTGAGGAATTTTGTTTCTCCTGAATTTTGTTCGTCTGAATTTTTATTACAATTGCATTGTTCAAGTTCTTACTTTTGTATTTTATACTGAATACCTACTAATAAATTAGTTTTTTATGTTACGGAATCCATGAACTAATACCATTTATTTTTATTTGTGTAACTATACTTTGCAATTTTGTAAATTAAACGCCTCTAAGAAAACTGACTATTTGAAGATACGCTTATTTCGACAATTGTCTCCAAGTTTTTGGATTTGACTTTTTGTTTTTAATTTTTTATATTTTTTTTGTTCTTGGTGTTTGTTTATTTTATTATTTTATTTTTTAAGACAACAATATTTTTTTATTAAGTTGTCTTCTTAACTTCTCTTTTCTACAAAAAAACAGTTTACGTTTACTTTTTATGCTTTTTCTACTTTTACTGTAGACGTAACAATTTACTGTTTCAGCAGGTGTCTATCATATACGTCTATTTATTTTTCAAGATTTCATGCATTCGTTTTCCGCTTTTCGAATAGCGTAAACGATTAATTTAATAGATGTAATACGTACCATTTAATATCTTCGTTTTCTGTTAGTTTGGTGTTATCCATCATTGATTCTCTTGACCAGCGCAAAATAAGTTTTTATTGCCCCCGACGAATGCAGTATTTGACTGTTCCACTGATCTAACATTAAATTTAGCTAGTAGGCACATTGCTTGTCAGCTTCCTTACCTACATTAACCTACATTACCTACATTTAACCCAAATGATCTACAAATGCTTTGCCGTACACAACAATATTTTATGTTTTCTAAATTTAGAATTTTCAAATATTTTTGTAAATAATAAGAAAAAAATTGAAACCGGCAATTTAAAAAGCGTATTTCGTTAAGGAAATGAAAATGTGATTAATTTGTGTAAACCAATTTCTTGTTAAAACGAACGATGATCAAGAAACTTTACTAAAGAGAAATATAAATAAAGTTTAAAATCCACCTTTTTAGATAAACGTTATTCTGCTGAAGAAGGTGTCATTTCTCACAAGTTTGGTTAAATTGCCCAGAAAATTGCGTAAATTTCACCGAATATATATTTTGGTCCAGTTTTCAAATGTTTGGTAAAATTACTAAGGAACTTGTCAATATTCGGTAAAATGCCCAGAAAATAAAACAAATTCCACCGAAGATTTTTACCGAACTCTCGGTGAATTATGCTTCCCGCATTTTCTCGGTAAAATGTCTTGGATTAACCAATTGCTGGAAATATTTGTGTTACCCTGCGATGTCCTAGAATACTTTGTGGTACTACAGCATGATTTTCGTTGACTAATAATGATTATTAAATTTAATTTCGTTGTCTCACTAAACTCAATATAAACAATTTACAGCAACTTCGTATTAATACAACACGGTTTGCACATAAATTTATTGAATTGTTGACGTTGTTGACAAATAATTTAACAGCGAATTAGATGATATCACTGTTCATTTTTTCTAAATAATTTATTGCATTTATTTGCATAGTTTGAGATATAGATTTATTTACATTACGTGTACGAGTAGGGTTAATTTAATTTTCGTCCTAATCAAAATGTTTCTTCAGCGTATCGCATTTTGGTAATGTGGCGCACTTTCAATTTATAATTTTGTTCGTAGCATTTGGTTTCCTTCTTAACGTTGTGAGATTTTCGTTTTTCTCTAATAACAGTTGTCTCCATTAGCTTTATGAGTCCATCTATTTGGTATTTGTAAATGAGAGGAATATTTGAAATTCTTTGTTCCTCGACATTATCCGTTAAAACTCACGTTTGGTTTCTTTTGAACTCAATATTTCCCTTTATATTTAGAAGACATTATCAACATGCGAGTTACTTATTTTCCTTCCAAAATTACTTGATAGCTTTTAAATGATAAATTATACTATTAAAACACTTGGGAAAAATTCTATTTTTATGCATCTTTATACTTAGATTCCAGATGGTGATTGACAAAACTGATCTTCGATTGTTGATCCGCTATTGCTTGGTGCAGTGTTGTTGATTTTATATGGTTAATTGTGATTGTTCCAAACGATGAATTCCTCAGAACCACCAGTTACTTGACAGGATCCCTGTGCAAGAAAGTTATAGTCTCGGTTTGGTAAAATATTAACGGTATTGTGCACTTCAAATTAGTTTCAACTGGAAAAGCTACATGTGTCGAATTGGTTAGAAAACCGGAACGTGTTTATAAAGTTTTAAAGCAAATGTTTCAGAATTTGACCATCCGTAAACAAGTTCTCCTTCAAGACAACGCGCCCGCTTATAGTTACTGAACTGAATGAAATTGAGCTACTTCTCAATCCGGTTTGTAATCCGATTTTACAACTTTTGGTTGCAGTTTATTTCTATTTGTGGCACATTATCTTAAGTTATTAAATCAAACTGAAAAAGCATATCAGGAATGCCCTATTTCGAAGTCGACAGATTGATCCCATGGACATATTCGACAACTTGCAAAGTGTTCACATAAATTCATTAAAAATATTTTGAAGAAAAAATGATGTTGGGTTAGTCTTCTATTATATGCAGTTTAAATACATATACTGCTTTCACTGCTTCTGCAATTTTAGTAAAAATGATTTTATTTACCAACACCGGTAAATCGAGCGCCAGTAGTAAAATAATATCGATTACGGGAGAGTTTTCTAGAAACCTGTCTGGTACGTTGATGCTTGGGTCGAGAGAGATATAGAATGTAATAACTAAAAATAAATAATTAAATCCAGGAACCAAATTTCTTGCAACTGATATTTCACATAAAGAATTATGTAAAAAAATTATATAAGCTAAAATATATGACTTAAAAGTGTCGGATTTAAAAAAAGAATTGGAAGTGTGAGATTTTAAGACTACAAAAAAGAAAATCGTGCTATAAGAAAACGCATAGCTGTTAAAAACTAGATATCTTGAAAATTGAATTAGAGAAGCATCCGTAAAGTTTAATATGTTTACCGAAAAGTATTAAAGAACTGTTTGAAACCTTGGTAGAAGAATTAGAGCAACATTTCACAACGTTGAAGGAATTGACGATAAACATTGTATAACTATCTAGAACTTTGAGGAAAAATTTTCTTCAGAATTCTATGGTGTTGGAAAGGGGAAATCGCGAATTATAAAGTTTTAGAAACCCATAGAAAGTGTTGTAGTTTATAAGAGAACATAGCAAAAACGGTAGTAAAAAAATTATTGACAAAAAAGGGAATTTTCGATTAGTCAATTTCACCTTGAATTGATTTAGGCAAATAATATGGCAATTAAAATAAAAAAATCACTTTTGATGAAAAAGCGCCCTGATTTATTTATCACACACAGTCGAAAGAAGCTAAGACAACAAATCAATAAACATACTAAGAAAAAGTAATCTCTCTAACGATTTTCACTATACCGAAATATCAACAAAAAGATTAGAGATAATATATAAAGATACACACATCAAAAAAATATACTATGCACGGGTTAAGAACCGTGTTCAGCAACTTGAATAGGGTTCGCGTACCCTATAGACCAACAGCTTCTTGGAGAAATTAATCGTACAGGTGCTTGTAAATAGATTCAAGAACACTTATTTCGTTTAACCCACCTACAAGATCCACATGACAATATCGTACTAAAAATCTAACTGCAAATTTTATATAATAAGTGCTATCATAACATAATACAATAGTATCTACGTTATTTACAAGTAAACGTAAAATTGTGTGTAAGCACCTATTTACTTTTCTTCTAATGAATCGGCAACCTCGTCGTATTACAAATAATTGCATATATTTTATAAAAAACATTTCTGGTTTTTGCACTAGCGACTATTTGAATTGTGTTATCAATATCCAATTGTCTGGCTAATGTCAATGTGATGGTCAAAGTACCCAGACTGTTAAGACGATATTGGTATATATTAAAATAACGCTTTTTGATCTCTTGCCAGTACATTAAATGAAATGAAAGCGACTCAAATGTTCGGAAATGCTTGATTTTCATCAAAAGTATGTATGAAACATGTATGGTTTTTAATTGGAAATTTTTTTGAAAATATTCCTGGTGTATTTGTCAGCCATCACTTTAGAGTGTAGTTTAATTCCTCAACATGCATTTGTTAAGTAATGCCATAAAAATTCAAATGAAGTACATATTTCATTTACAACTCGATATCTTTAAATACAATTTTTGTTAACAGCATTTAGAGTTTTAAGGAGCACTTGAAATATTAAGTACTTTTAAATAGTAATTACTGAATCATTTCCGTGAATATTTCCATCTGCAAATTTATGTTTGCAGCAAACAAAGCTTTTCTTCTTCTAGGTTTTCAATCTTTTCGATTGATTTGTTTGAGTATTATGTTTCTCCATTGTTTTCTGTCTTCGGCGAATCTTTTTCTTTCTCGGTAACTGGAGCAATCAAAGTCTTTTATTATTTGGAGTTTATATTGTAATCTAGGCCTGCCTTGCGTGTTCTTCCCACTTGTCATGCCTTCTATTATTATTTGTAGTAGACTCGAATGCCGTAATATATGTTATATCCATATGCCTCTTCTTTTTATTATTTCATTAGTTATATAATAGACCATTTAATTTGAAAAGCTTTAACTTTCGCTATTGCTTTTGTCAATATGAATTGTTGTACTTATTTTTTGTCAAATGTCAAATTAATTTTTACCATGATTTTAAACAATATAGTCGACAAAAGTAAACATTAAAAAAGTTGATATAAATTAAATCGTCTATAGTTTTTGCAATTAAATGAAATTAGTCTTATCTTCAAATGTAACTTTAATTTATTTCAATTATTTTGTAAACGGTTTTCAGGTATTTATTTTTGTTTAGCATCGCGTGTTAGAAAGAGTATGTAGTAAGCAGCCGATATTTGCTTCTTAAACTTTCTCATCTTACAAGGAGAGCAACGACCCTTCGGGTCACCGATTTTGCTAAAATTTGCAGAACCAAAACATTGATATGCAGTACCAAACGCAATTCGGGGACGACGTACCTCTCAAGCGTTAAGTTATGGCCGCCGCATTAATAATGCTATATTAAGACATTCAACAGTGGGCCCGGTAATCGAGTGAGTTAGAGGAGCACAGTTAAGAAGAAGAATATTTTGCTCGATCCTTTATTTTTATGCATTTTACAAGTTTTTATTTTTAATAGAAACAGAAACAAACTATGCCCTGAAACCTATAATTGCTGTTCTCGGCTATATTGCACAGAACCACGGTAACTGACTATAGGCGGTTTTCGCGGCAGTTACGTGGCGAGTAGAAGCTAGATTATGAAGTAAGAAACAAAAGAGTTAAACGGCAAAATTGCCATGAAAAAAAACAGTGCGTTGAACTCTATAACACAAGATTTTTTAGGAAAAAAATTTCTTGAATTATGTGCGTCGGAAAAAGAAAAGTACTCGTGAGTCAATACGATGTAGGCAGCTTAATAAAAAAGGTGGCAGTTGACAAAGCTCATTCATTTTTGGAGAATGCAACGGCAACAGGTATATTCTCAGTACCAACGATTATTTTATAAAAGAACTGAAACGCTGGAACATTAATCTTTTTATTGACTAATTCCAGGTTTACTGCATTTAAATATAATCATACCCACCTATCTACCTCCCCCCCCCCCTCTTATTTTTTCTCCTATTGTAATGACAATATTTGCATAGTGCCAACAAGAACCTTTAATCACACTCATGGGACAATTGAAACACTACATCTAAGCAATCGCTCTACGTAAACTTATTGAGTAACTACATTTAACTTAATCTTAGCCCTAAACTAATCAACTTACCTTAAATTACACAATCTCCAACATACACTAATATTATGTGCAGTCCCTGTACGTATGTTACTATTTCCGTATGAGAATCAGGCAGGCGTGTGGCCTGCCCTCGGAAATAAAATGGGAAACTGTGTGGGGGGGGGGGGGTTAAAATACCCAAATATTGTCCCCTCATTGTAGCATCGCTACATTCTAGCAAAGATGGTTGGCTGAAAGAATTTCCTTGGTAAGGCGAGCTATTTTTCTCTCATAACATGTTTTTAAGACGCCATTTTTAATGTTTTTTTGTTATATTTTAATGCCTTTATTTTACTAGTTTTAGTGTAGTTTGCTTATTCTCGTTTCTGGCTATCTGTGTATTGTAATTTGATGAATCTAGATAGTTTAAAACTAATGAATGTTGTATTAGATCCTTTTTGCAAATTTACAGCTTTTTCATTACCTTTACTGTTTTATTTTATTTTAATACCTAGGTAGGAGTTATTCTATTTGTGGTTTTCTTAAGTTATAAGTGTGTATGTGCTTCCTAAACGTTAAAATGCACGAGACGTTAATTTAGACAAACACAAAATTAATCTGCATTTTCGGTTTTGAGTTATCTGTAAATCTTAAAATTTCGATTAAGTACTTTAGGTAACAATAACAAAAAAAATTTCTATCAAATAGTGAACCTTAACGACGTGGGATTAAACTTTTATAATAATTCAAATTGCGCCTGTTTTCTATCACTCATCAACAAAAAGGCTAATAATTAATGATTAATTACTGTTAGAGTGCCTTATTGTAGTGTATTAATTCTACTGCTTATACCTGAATAGCTATTCGCTTTGAGGTTCAGAAAGTGAGCATTTGGTCGTTTTTTCAGTTCTTTAAATAGAATTTAGTTCGTGAAATAAATTAAAAATACTGTGGTAAATTACTTCAGCAGCAGAATTGGTTGCATTTTTGTTTAAATATGATAGATGTTCGTAAAACAGAAGCTCATAACGTGAGAGTTTCATTATACGTTCCATTATATTTTATCGTTGTATTTCACACATCAGAAATATACTTCAAAATGCAGCTACAAGTGAAGTCAGTACAACGTATGCCATCCACTTCAGCTTAAAACATAAGGCAAACTTGTACTTTTCTTTGTTAACACTAACTCACACAATCTATTACTAATCCTATTTTTTTTGTTTTGTAGCTTTTGAGTTTATAAATTACTCAAGTATAGCAGTTCAATTGAAAAAGTAAAATACCTATATCTTTTTATAAAACCATTTATTAAATAATTCATAGGTCCCACTATTTTATAATAACAAAGACGAAGCCTCGTTTAAATAGGATCACGGGAAGTTTTATCGACAGTTGTTTCGTTACTCTTATCGCTGTCATTTGACAGAGCATATAATTCTACATAGTCATTGACAATCTTTTCATGCTTATCTTTACTTCGTCTGTAAAAGTTCGTTGCCATAGCGTTAATGGGATTTTCAAAGTAGGATTCTCTTAAGTGCTGGGGAACTGTAAACTCGATAATTGAACTAAGCGTAAAAGCGGGATTTCGATGTTCTTTCAGCAGATTTACGCAAATAAAGCCTCTGTGCCAATCTATATTTGGATGAAATATTTTATTTTTAAAATACACACAACGGAGTTGAGTTTGGATGGCCCGCATACAATTGTATTTTTAAATTTCATACGCCTTTCGCGTAAATCGAATTTTATGGACCATGAAAAACGATTTCTAATTCTCGGTCTTAAGAAATGAAAACAAATTTGTCCGTCCTTTGTCAACTGCTGCAGTTCTTTGTGAATGCAATGGAAGATGCGAGCCATGGGTGCTGTTTTCTGTTAATTGTAACGTAAAAAACAATAAATAATCCATTTTAAAATAATACTTACGTGTTCTACTACTTTGATAGTAGTAATGCTCAAATTGGATGCTTGAATTTAATGGTATCCCCTAACTGTAAATAGATTTTAAATTACCATTTACTTTTATCATTGTATTATGTTTTACAGTGAAACCTCTCTATAATGAATTTAGAAATATTTTCACCCACCATTGGTTTTCATTTTTTACTAGAAACTCCAGACAATAACAATAATGTTATTATATATAATGTCTCTTCCCTAGTTGTCGAATTTTAAATACGTCGTGTTATTGGGAAGAGCACAAAATGATAAACATGTTTCATTGAAGAAGCAGTGAGTACATTCGAGCTCTCTCCCCCCATTATTTGGGTGTAGTACGCCACTACCTGCAAACGGATGACTAAAGCTCGTCGTTGGAGAAGAAACATTGTCATCATAACCGTAAATTCGATTAGAAAAGATCCAGCTGCAGCCAATGTCACTCATGTTCTCGAAGCTTGAGCGGTCTAATAAGGAGAAGGAAATTTTTCATCTACGTGTCGTCCTTGATTTTGCAGGCAGAGAGGGGGAAGGTCGTAAGCCATTATTATTATGGGGAATGCAAGAAGGCCCGGAGCAAGCCCGTCATCTAGTCCAACTGCCAGTAGGCCTCACCCAGTCAGCTTCAGGGGATACCCAGCATTTCCAAACCTGTCACTTCGCCAACCGGCGACCATTTCAGGTCGCAATAAGCCGTGAGGATGCTCAAGCTTCCGCCCCACTCATGCAACATCAATCGCAACCTTCCTAGCCAGCTTCTTTTGGCACAGTTCGAACATTAGAGCTGGGCTACTATTGCTGAGTTGTTTCAGAACGTAGACCTCTAACAGAACCTTCCAAAATATTGTGGCGACTATCTATAACATCAGGTCGTCGCAGGGCTCATATCTTGAACAAAAGGTACAAGCGCCACGCTCAGCATATTTATAAAAAACTGAATACCTGAAATACGTTCAAAAAAATATATGATACAGGCTCATTAATGCCACATCGATGTCCAAAGCAAAATCTTTTAGGAGAAGAAAGGAAAAAGGCTTAGTTCCGGAACCTTGTATGTTAAGGATGATAACGTCAACATCAACGTGTCACTGTCATCCCTTTGTTAAGTCAAACAGAGAGCCTGCACAGTGACACCGGCTGCGATTGGCATGTGACCGCACATTCTCATGTCGAAGCAACGTGCTGCGTTTCTATTATCTATGGCAACATTCCTGAATAACTCGGTGAAATCACTTTAGTTATTTGCATTTGGGTTGGTCATACTCTTACGCAGGGGCAGTTAATAAATTATCAGAATTTCCTTTCTATTCCAAAAGACAATCGTGATTTATTTTAGAATAGACAATTTCGGACATAGCTTCCACAAAAGATAAAGGCTTTTAATGTACTGTCATTATATAAATTGACGTTGCTTTTCCGGCGTCTCGTGTCAGAATTATGATTCACCTGCTGTGATCAGATACTTAAAGCACGCCTAGAAATCCATGCTATGTAGCTGCCGCAATTATTGTCATACCTCCACGTCTTTCTGCTTCTGGTAGGTGATGAAAGTATTGGGAACCCATCGCGCACATATCTTTATCACTTTGAAGTATTGCAAAAAGAACCTACTGCATCTGCTAGTGCATCGAATGTGATTCGCCTGTTTGTCGATATCACGACAATCTTTCTCTGGACAGTTTTTGTTGCATTTGAACTCCGATATCCAGCAAAACATAATTTTGCTGCTGACTCATATAGCTCCAAATAAACCACGTAATCTATTTCTTCCCATGTTTTTCCATTTCAATAATTTTTTGTGTTTTATCCACTTCTTTTATGCTCTCTGGTGGCATCAACTACCGATGTTGAGATTGGACAGCAAGCTTAAGCTCTTGTGTCTGTTGAATTTTGTATGCATAAAAGTGTAGGTGTTTAGTGAGTATTTTTCGAAGAAAATTTTTCTAAATGTCCAATGTAGTTTTCCATCCACTACTGATCCAGTTTCGTTAATTTTAACTTTTAAGAGTAATATCTCATTATTCTGTCGGATGGCATTTGATATTTACTAATCGTAAGAATCGTAGATGATATCTGTCAAAATATCAGAGTTGCCGACCGCAAAACAAAAATAGACACAAAGTTTAAATAGAGCGTATTCATTAAAGCCATCCTTTATTTGGAACAAATTTCAAGCAAACTGTTAACTACAGTACATTGCAATTGTTTTAGGGTAGCCCAGCAAAAAAGATTTAATTAATGAGCTCAAGTCAAGATAACATGGCTCATTAGAAACTAATTCGGAAAACTATAAACATATCGTTTTATTACTTTTTTTAAACCAACATGTTTCTTAGTGTAATTATTTTTTGCTTACTTTTTTTAGAAGTAATATATAAATTTTTCGTACAATCGAAAAGTCAAACGTGGAGATGAAATTAAAAGAAACCTCACATTAAATCTATGACTAAATCGAACTATAAAGTAGTATATTTTTAACGATCATCAGCTGTAACATATATGGCTACGACAGAATCTGGGACATCGACAACACCATCATTAGTGCTGCGTTTTTTATTTAGATTCTTAACTGTGTCTCTTATTCATAAATTAAACGAATTTTGAATTTAGGTTAAATACATTTAACTGTAACAATCTCAATGTTTTTAAACTTAACGATTTTCTTACGTCACAATATAGTCTTCTCAGGGAGATCCCCAGATAACGGATTGGAACATTGGTGGGAACAAAAGTCAATATACCAGTTGCAGTACATGAATGAAAAAATCGTTACAAAATGGGACGAAATATAAGAATACATTACGAATCGCAACAATCTATACATCTACCGATGACTAAAACATTAGAATAAAGACGATTTTATGGGAGAGTTGATGGTGATCATAACAAACCACAGAAATAGAAAAAAAATAATTTTGGAAAGTGCCAGAGTAGAGGAAAACAATCTAGTGATTGGAAGATTTAAGGAACATGTATTATAAATGATGGAAGACAATTAAGCATATTGTGGGCGACAGAGTCCTTTCGAATAATGAACGAATAATGTGAACATCGTAACATTTATAAATTCACGTGGATACTTGTAATAAAATGCATTAGCCTAAATGGACGTAAGAGTGTACAGAAAATCAGAATTTGAAAGACATCACCTTTACTGACAGCAAAGGTATATATCAAATATAAAAATACAACAAAGAAAAATATGTAAAATGTAGAATTACAGAGAAGAAATGGAAACGTATATAACCTAGAATCATTCAAAAATAAAGGTTTCTTTAAAAAATGCAATTGGCAAACAAGAAACTTAAACGTGGTATAGAAAAGAGTGTGCATACTATAAGGCGTGTTTAAAAAGTTTGGTGAATGATCCGATATCTCAACGGTAACATGGAATAGAGACATTTGGAAAATCGCTATCTAGTGTGGAGGGACCATTTAAATAAACTCTCTGTGGGTAGTTTAACGTGGCCAGCACGAGAGACAGAGCCACAGTATAATGGAGCAACGATTCAACATCAACTTCTGCTACAAGTTGGGACAAATGGTCACGGACACACATGAAATGGTTTCGGTTGGTTCAAACACTTTCATCACGGGAAGAACACGGTTACGTTTGAGTCAACCGTGGTCAAACAGAACTACAGACATGATAGAAAGAATACGGCAAATGCTAAAACGAAATCGATTACTGACTTAACGAATTATGGCATTAGTGCCCCACAAGATGACAGACGAACAGAACATATTTGGTGCCTGCGGACTTTTTTATGATTTACCGTCTGAAGACCATTATGAAAGGTGGGCGTGGCGACATTCAAACAAGTACAGAGGTGGAACTTAGGTTGCACAGATGTTCGGGACTTATATACATAAACAAAAATTTGCGGCCACTTCCGGCCAAACCGGTCTCGAGATTTTCCGATCAGGCTGATTTTTGGCATCTGGACTTGACTTATAGTCTGAAAACGTTATGTCTCTATCTATCACAGATCAAGAATTATAAAGCTTGACAGATGTGAGAAATGGCAGATGTCAGAAATGACAGAAATAGAAACTTGTCTCCAGCGTGGAAGCTGTCTTAATCAAAAGTTAAAAATAAAAGGACGGGCAGAGAGACGACATTACTCTCTACATAAGGCTTCTCATTTTAATGTATAGGCGCCTAAAACGTATGACAGAGATTATGGGTTCTGTTTCTAAGGATGACTTTGTTGACAATTTTCAGAAGCTTTGTGACAAAAGTGTGTTGTAAAAGATAATGATTATTTTAAAGGTGGATAAAGATAATTAGTTTGCATTTTCTGTTCTGTTTCTTTTCTGATACCCATTAGGGGCAGTCTTAGAGGGCAGAGCATGCTTAACGCAGTTCAATGTTCCAATGTTACAGTCTAGTTCAAATGGATGTGGTGTGTTGTCACAAGAGAAGTGTCTCGGACGTTAAAGCTTGTGTAGAGGCTGACTATTTAAAACAAATCTGTCGCAAACGTACGTACCAATAACCATTCAATAAATCCTGGAAATATTATGCAATCGTTTTGTTTTGTTGTTCTAATCAGTGAGGAACAGCATTTATGAGTAAATGATGTATATCTTGTATTCAAGTAAGATACCAAAAATACTTTTACCTGAATAAAAGTATAATTTTAGGGGAGATTAGTTGAAATTGCCTATATTAAATAAGAATTCCAAAAGTACGCTTATTTCAACAAGAATAATAATGTACAACATAGAAAAGGACAGAACACTTTTTATAGATCACTATAAATAAATCCAAAAGTATCATAGAACATAGAAGAAAGGCAATTTGCTAATCAATCCAAATTATGCCATTTAAAAAATCCAATGGTCAACAATAACTATTTTAGTGCCATATCAAAACGTTACTGCACGTGGAGCTTTTACTTTTATAGTTGTGTAGTAGTTTGAACAATGTTTAAATGAACTAAAAAATGCTTCCGCAAAAAGCTATATGACCTACTTTTCTGCCATACCCCATTATGACACTGGGAATAATTTAGAATTCATCATATGTTACAAGATGTAACAGATCTAATGCAAAGTAGTGAAGTTGGTGAAACGGATTTCATCTGCCCTTTTTAATAGACTGATAAAGTTTGATTTCTTCTGCTTCTGCATGATCAAAAAAAATCTATATATGGTGCAAAACAATTTAGATTAAGGGGGGAGATACATGTAACTGGTCAAAAAAATTATTTTTTTTTGCTTAAATAATTAGTTTAATATCTGTAAAATATGCTCACAAATTCGAAGTATAAACGTGTCTTTTTTTAAGTAAGTGTGACTGAGCATATAATCTTAAACTCATTTTTCGTATCGAAAACTTTAAACGCGTTTTTCTCGAAACACGAAATTTCGCACGCGGGCAATGTAACTCAATCAATTTTCAATCGATTTCAAAAGAAATTCAAAGAAATATTCTTTAACATATTGGCCATGGCATGACATTTTGTTAAAAAAATTTAAAACATTGTTTTTTACTAATTAAAAGTGGTCTTGAATTTTATTTTTTTGCGAATTAACTTTTTCGTTCCGTCATGCAAAGCGTATACATGTATAGCGGACAACCATTTTTTGTTTTTTGATTTCAGATCTGAGGCCTGTAGGCTACCCGGCGCAAAAAAGGTGTCGACTTCGATCAGCTGTAGAGCCGCCATTTTAAATTATTTTTACATGAAAAAAATAGCAAAAATACCAATGATTATGTACATTCAGATAAACTACGCCAATTTATTAAAGTGTACCAATTGTTCAAAAAAATTATCAAACAACTTTTAAAAAAACTTGTTTACATGTATTTTCCCACTTAAATTAAATATGCTCTAGACTTAACGTATTTTCACTCAATATCATCGGTACAATTTATCAAGCCACTAAGGAAAAGAACAGGTAACACTTTGACATGTGTGAGGTATGTAATGACTTCCCGGTAATTGAAACTAAATATTAGTGATCCCATCTGCAATAGATAGTATCCACGTTAGAGCGGTTTCTTTGCTATATATTTATACGGCACAAACACGGAAGGGCACTAGAGAGTGTTTATAAAGAAAGGTTTCACTGTATTTTGTATATCAAAGTTAAACTAATACGATTATTCCGCACGGCCATAAAGGCTATTAACTTTTTAAATTTTCTAGTGTCACGCTTCTCTTATAACAGCAAAAACATAGATATTTCGTGTCTAATTAATACATTAAAGCTTTGTAAAAATAAGTATGTTCAGCAACGACTTTAACATGCTCAAAGTTTCTTTAAAAGTAGTATACCTCGGACAAAGGTGCAAACAAATGCAGTTATTATGTTCTAAAATAGAATAACATATGATCAAATTAAAACTGAGAACGATTTTAACCAACAATTTCTAGACAAGAAACAATTAAAAGTTAACCTATTTAACGAACTCATAAATCTCAAAGTGGCGGGTGGTCAAACATAAAAGGCTGTATAAATAAAGTATGAAAGTTAAACGTTTTCAGAATACATGATGTAACCTTGGAATTTTCAAGCTTATATATTGTATTCAGATAAATGATGTTCCTTTCAACAGACAAGGAGACGCAAGCAGAGGCATAATTAAAAACTTGATATATTGTAGCTATGCATCAAAGTCAGTATAGTTGCATAACGTTACCAAAAATTGGATACGTTTTAGAAGCTTGCATAAGTGGAATAAGATTAAAATAAGGTGATTTTTAATTATAACTGGAGTTATATAGTGAAAGGTCGATTTTATGGAAATAAGAATAAACTGTAATATGTCAATGTAGTTTCCTGATTATCTATTCGTTTTCGTGGTTTTCCATTAGGTACTATTCAACTAGCAATAGGTTCTTGTCAGGTTATTTACAATCAACAAAATTAAAGAGAATGGCAGCTAAGAAATTGTTAAATAAAAAACGTAGACGCAGCTATTTATTAAGAATCTTAGGCTCTTACCTCTTGCTGAATCTTAAGCACACAACACTTTGCAATGGCAGCAGTCGAAAAACTGCCGAACAACTAATATTTATAAGCCGCCCGACACCGAAGTTTATTAATTGGCTGATACCTGATATTTTTATCTACTATGACGTTTGCTTTATGCATTCTTCGCACCAGTGGCGTAACATTGAGTTATTATACAGAATTTATGTAATAATGAAAAACAAATAAGGTTAAGATTTGATAACTATAGCCATTGGTACTAGATAGTTTGCAGATTATAGTTATACATAAAATACAATGAAAAACAAAAAGTAATAGATGGAAATTCAATTTCTTTTCTTTAAATCGTACGTCCGTAAGAAGACCTGTTAAAACCTGCACAATAAATATTTTTTATCCAATTTTTTTTAAACTTATACCTTTAATCTGTTAAGTGAAAAAAGCATTATCACACTTATTTCCTTAAATCATATCAAATCGGTAAAAAATAAAATTATTTTCTAGCTTGATTGTAAAATACTTTTATTTCAACTTGTTCTAAAGTTATTAGTATATTTAAGCAAACACAAATTTTTATTATACCGTTACTGGTGATGTATATCTAACATGCTGCAGAAATGCGTTGGTTCACTCGTCGAAGTGCTGTTTGATGACAAAGATATTTACTTTCAGCAAAATAAAGTATAATTCAAATGAAATGCATTGTAACACTTTCTAATCCACTACTTTGCGTTATCGGCTGTGTTTGTAAATTTAGAAACAGGACAAAGAATAACAGGTATTGCTGCCCCCATGAAATTAATTACAGATTTTCAATAAAATACATTTTCAATATTTTCAAATGTTCTACGAGCATTTTAAAAATTACTAATTACATTTTTTTTTAGTAGTATATTTTATTTTTAATCATTTATTTACTTAAACATTATATTTCATTTAATGCTAATTAAAATATTTTTTATTCAATATTTCATTCATATATGATTAATAAAATATTGCTGTCTATGATATTAGTTTATATAATATTAATATAATAATATATGTAATTTAATTTAATTATTCTAAAACAATTTTATTAAGAAATATTTAAAAAAAGTTACTTTCTAATATTTATATTAACAGATACATATATATATATATTAAAAAATGTGTTTAAATATATAATTTCAAAATAAATTTAAATAGTTTTCAGTATTGAAAATCTCATTGCAAATCTAAATATTTTGCTGTTAATCACTAAGATTCCGATCGTTTGTTCATGAATTTACTGATCAAAGGCCATCCAATGTTCGTGAACTAAAGCTGCCATGTGATCTGCTTTTCGGAAATAAACCTGAAGAAAACATAGTTGAAAAAGACTACATCAACGACCTGAGGAGAAGAATTATAAAGGTCCATGACATCATGCGGTACAATACCAACATCGCTAGTGACCGCATGTATCGATAGCGGGTTATAAACAAGATAATCGAGTATTGTTATATAACCCTAAACGCGACGTGAATTGTCTCCAAAACTTCAACATTCCTACGAAAGTCCATACGAGGTGCTAAAGAAGATGAACGATGTCGTGTACTAAATCCGGAAACTACAAAGTGGTAAGCTTAGGACTGTTTATCACAATCGACTGTGTTCTATTGTCGGAGATGAAACGCCGTTACCACCACCCTATTCCAAAATAGATATTCTAACAAATGCTTAACCAATATAATCAGAAATATAAGTAAAAATACTAACTCTCAATCCCAAAACCCTCCTGAACAACAAAAAGCATTCCTACCTTACATCAGAGGCATCACCGATAGAATAAGCCGCATGGTCTGTACGACCAATAATCAAATATTTGGGGTAATTCCCTAAGCAAAGGATCACTGCCCCAATGAATCCCAAGGAGTGTATGAAATACCTTGTGGAGACTGCCAAAGGACCTACATAGGTCAAACAAATCGGCAAATATCTAGCCGAATATACGAGCATTCTCTGGCCGTACGAAAAGGCGATAATGGTTCGGCACTTGCCAAACACAGCAAAGAAACAGGCCACAAAATTAATTTCTCTGGGGCTAAACCCATTGCCCCCATTTCCCATTTTACCAGTAGAATATTACGTGAGGCAATTGAAATAGAAAAACGCCCACAGTGCCTCAACACAAGAGATGACAGCCAACGTTTACCCGTCTTATGGAAATCCCTTATTACCCAACACCGCCAATTAGGCAATAATCTTACAAACTTTCCCCAACCCAACGCATCTCCCGCCAAATACACTTTCACTTCCAGCCCTATAAAAGACCAAGCAGGTTACACGAAAGGTCAGTCTTATTTAAAGACTCATAGCTCTCCTTGGGGAGTAGGCAGGTTGAGACCCCGAATGAAGAGCTAACCTCTTGAAAAAGACATCAAAGCCGAAACGTCGAGAATTTTCTCAAAATAGACACGGTTCATCCCGTGAACTAAGTTGTTTAAATATATATAAACATATATATATATATATATATATATATATATATATATATATATATATATATATATATATATATATATATATATATATATATATATATATATATATATATAACATTTAGAGTTTAGATATGTGTATGTATAGGTTCACTTTTATATGTCAAAATTAAATATTTCTGTAGGTCGATCACTCAACTTTAGCTGACTAAAAATGAAAAATTATACAAACGTAGAAAAAAACTTTGGATCGTTATTCCTAGTCAAAGCTTTCAACTCTTTCACACCATATGGTCCTTAAAAAAAATGATTAGTGATAGTATTACTAGTTATTCGTTAAGCTGCTGTAGGGATAAATAGTGCCTATGTATAGTTAAATAAATTGTATATGAAAATAAATAATCGAATTTATAAATTACACCAGTATTTCCCAAATTATCGGTCACGACCCTCTCGCATTAAAAAACATGAGGCGACTTATTAAAACATTTATTTTATTTTGTGACACAACTAATAAGCAGTGCAACTTAGTACATTAAAAAATGTAACACACTTTAATATCATTTATTATTTAGCTTCATCCCGGGATCGCGTTGCTATACACGTTTCGACCTCTACAGAAATGTCCTAAACGTTAACTAGTTTTTTTTATATATATATTGCCTTGTCTAGACACCGAAAAAGCATCAGTCGTATGCCTCTACCGAAGAAAACGTGAATATCGCATTGTTTTTGTTCACTTTTTATTAAAATAAATTGATACAACCAAAATATAAACAGATGAATATTGTAAATTGACAGTCCCCACATTCTTCCTTTCTAATAAGCTACTCGACGATGAACAGGCAGAAACGCAACCATACCACCCGACTGAGTTAGGAGCAATGTACACAAAACAAGATATTCATAAATGGTTAACTGATTCCTGATGAATCACATAGAACACCAGTAAGAAGTATCAATGGATTAAGCGCAGGGCACGTACGAATTTCACGGTAGCGTGGTTCATTATACAGAAATATATTTAGCAGCCTATAGATGCTTGTACCACTCCAAACACAGATGGTGTTACGAACGGCATAAATCCTAAACTGTCTACTGAGCGACACACTTCCCCGCTACACCTTTGTGGTTGCTCCTTTGTAGTAATGTGGCGGTATGAAATCCTACAGGTTTGTATACTCTCATTCCTAGCCAGAATTTCAAAAAAAATATTCCAGCAAGATAACTTCCAACCGCACACAGAGAAGATACAATCAGCAATAAAAAATCAGAAATTATACTTCATCAGAGAGCACTGGTGTTCCCATAAGCGATAACACAAATTGTTGCAAAAATATCAAAAAGCAATGGTAGAAAAATAAACGCATGCTCAATAAATAATGGGTTAAGTTCAAGTTCAAGATGAAACTGCATCTATAGTTGGCAACTAAGCTACAACAGACCAGTTTAATTTGACATTTAAGTTTTATTCATCTTTGCATTCGATTCATAAGTGTATCGTCAATATTTATATTAGAAGTGAATAATTAGTAAGAATCGGTGTATTTCATCGTATATTTTATTATCTTTTAGAGTGTACAATAAATGCACTCTGCGATTATAAAAACGGTTATTTTATTAGAAAAACAATAATTACTTCATCTCTAGCATTATTATTGTTCTTTTTTCTATTTGTTGTTGTCTTTTTTTAGATTTAGTAGTTTTTCCAAATTTCTCTTTTATACTTATAATTTCTTATCTCTTTCGCCCTACCAGACTCTTATCTACACCCTCAAATACCTCTAATTGCTTTTATGCTTGTTCTCTTCCTTCTTATTTTATTGACGATATATCAACCCGCTACTTTACTCAATTTACGTTTCATAAGCAATTTTTCCCTTGTCTTATATGGATTTTTTTATGTTGCTTTGTGATTGTAAAAGTTTTTCACCACTTTTAATATTTTCTATGCAATTTATTTTGATGCTTTTTAATTTGTTATGACTTCGTTATACTTCACTACATCCCTCTTACATGTATTATAAAACCGGTCATTCTGTCTACTTTGTTTATTATTTATCAGTATTTGGTTTGTAATTCTATGGATTACATATTCTAATTGTTTCTTCTTCATCTTCTGTGTTTGTCAAGATTTGTATTTTTCTCTACATTAAACCTCTAAAAGTAGTTTTAGTTTGTTATTTTTGTACTAGACTAGTGTTGTATAATTTTGCGTTTGTTACTTTTCTGTTTATTACTCTTTGGTGTTATTTTCTTATTTCTATTTTTACCAAGAAATTAATTGAGGTAATACTTGGTCCTCTGTAACTTTTTTATGTTTTACATAAATTCTCTGTTTTCTAGATCCATGTTCCTTTATATATTTCTTTGTGTTGTATGAAAGTACTTTATATAATGGTAAAGTGCAAATTTTATCTGTTTGTATATATTTTTTTATCCAAAATTTTCGTTAATCCCTTATTATAATTGCTAGACCGCCAGAGTGGTCTAAGCGGTTAAGGCGCGGACTGCGATGCGGACGGACTCGTGTTCCATTTCTGAAGCTCTCTGATGCCTGGCGGCTTAAACAGTCACTAAAAATAATTGCGCTTACTCAAACAAGGGGTAATAATGGCGGTGCTTTTCGCCCCGCTTCAGAGATGGTGTGCAACGACCGGACAGTAAAGTCGAACACATGAGAGCTTTAACCTCTCAGTTTGCAGGCCGTGCTGCCACGCGGGGCGTTAGGTTTTTACCATTATTACTATAATTGCTATGTGATATTTTGTTATGCTGTTAAATATCTTTTCTATGTCTATATAAAATTTATTTTTCTCCTTTTTATGTTTCCATTCTCTTGGCGTTTATAAACATTTATTTGCGTATATATTGAACTGATATCGATTGCTAAGTCTTGATACTTTTTTTATTGTGATGTATAAAAGTTTAATGCAAATATAATTTATTTGTTTTATTTTTGTATAAAAAAATAGAAAAATCAATTATATTTACGTCTTACTTATTGGTACATTGCCCACCACTAACAATAATATTAAAAAAAAACAGAAATTGCAAATTGATTTAGCATTCATATGTAATTTATTATAAAACTAAGCGGTATAACAAATTGTGAATTTGATTTATAAGTAGCAAGATAAAGACGTTAAATATTGCGCATGACATTACCTTTAACAACTGCTAAAACAAATATAGTAAACGCATTCTTCTGATATTTTAACATCGGAAACCACCTTAACTTAAAACTGAAGTTCGGTTCGAGCGTTTAAAGAGTGCATGCGTTTGGATGTGCGTTATCACGCTGTGAACGTTCGAACTGCGATTAAAAATTGACCTTTTGTGCAGATAAGTACAAACACATACACGGATCTACACAAAATTTTATTTGTAGGTTGTTGGTGTTCGTGGCTACTAAGTAAACTCAAATTGCTGGATGGTTGAGGATGGAATCAAGTCAGGTCATGCAGCCCGCCGGCCCTCACTGTGAAGGTGTGGCAACAAATTTAAATTCAAACATAATATTAAATCCTAATCTCCATTACGGAAATCAGTATCAACAGCAACAAGTATTGCAAGTACCCAATACCTTTATACAACCGAATTACGTTTTAAATAATGGAAACACGTTGTCAGGTTCCCCCGCATTTGTGCAAAATACAAAATCCTCAGATTATCAATCCATATCAAACACAAATGCAACATTTTTCAACTTCCACCCACACCACTTCACCTTTCGTATGTACTGAATTGCAATCAGATTCGGAATCTGAAACAACCGCAAATGAAATTTCTTTACAAGAAGTAAGAAAAAATAAGAAAAGAAAGATATCACAAAAGAAACCCAAAAAAAATCATATTGTAACAAAGGCTGACGTTCATGTTACAAATAAATATGCACCACTAGCTTCACAAGAAGATGATGTGGCAATTATACAAAATAACTCCAAAACCACCTCCTGTCTTTATCCACGGCGTTAAAAATTTCCCGGATATGCTTAAACATCTAAATCTTGTCATTTCGCAAATAGAATATGACTGCAAAGCGATGGTTGATAATTCTATTAAAGTACTGACTCATACCGCACACTAATAAAAACACCTGCAAACAAAAAATATAGTCTATCACACCTATCAGTTGAAAGAAAATCGAGCGTATAGAGTCGTCATACGTAATCTTCATTTCCATCCATCATTTTCCATCCATTTCCATTGAGAATATAAAGACAGAACTAACCAAAAAGGTTTTAACATTAGGAACATCTAGGATATCAGTAGTAGGAGCACTAAAGATCCATTGCCCCTATTTTTTGTTGATTTAGAGCTGGCAGAAAATAATAAAGACATTTATAAACTCAAATACCTACACCATACAAGTATTAGCGTAGAACCTCCAAGGAGAAAAACAGAATTAGTTCAGTGCTCACGTTGTCAGGCATACAATCACACGAAAGCCTACTGTAATAAACCTTATGCATGCGTGAAATGCGGAGGTGCACACAATACCGCCACTTGTACTAAAAGCAACATCACTCCAGCAAAGTGTGTCCTATATGAAGTTCCCTATACGGCAAATTACAAAGGATGCACCGTCTATATAGAACTGCAAAAGAAATACCAACCTATAAGATTTCCACCACATACTGGAATCATCGGAGAAACTGCAGCTCCGACCTTAAATCAAAGTCAATTCCCATCACTCACTAATCAAATTCCTTTGTATAGTCAAGTCCTTAAATCCAACCCAAATCATACATAAACATCAAACGAATCAATTTTCCTAAATTTCCTAGATGAGTTCAAAAATCTATTCTACCAACTAATTCAGCAAAATAGCACTATCCTAAATATGTTGACTACAGCTATAAACAAAATAGCATCATAATGGCGGAATTTCTAAGAATAGCTCTATGGAACTCCAATGGGCTCCAACAACACAGGGACGAAATTCAAATTTTCCTCAAAATAAATTGTACTGATATAATGCTTATCTCAGAATCTCTCTACACAACAAGGACACATGTCAAAATCCCAACATATTTCTTACCTGTCGTTATAAAACCATTTTAGATTACAATATTATTTGCAAAACGAAACATTTTATTGTGTTAAGGAGAAGAATGAATAGTGTTCCCGTCAAGCCTTTTTCAGCATTTCTCAGAAAATTGTCTGCTACGATTACGAGAGTTTTTAATGTTTTACTATGTTACCTTCTACATTGCTACATAGCTGATAAGGATAAAAAGTACTTGTAGCACTTATTGATGATCAACCTCAACTGTTTGCTGTATGGTAAAATATTTTTCTTAGAATCTCTTGATAACTAATATGTTTTTGAGGTGGCAAAATTTAAAAGATTAAAAATTAAAAAATTTCTAATTTCGCAAATATTTTGTCATTTTTCGTACATACAGGCCTTCTTTTTAACCTTATCATTAATTTTCGTTCCAAGATTTAACTAGTTTTAAATTACAATTACAACCTCTATAAACTCCGAATTTTCCCTTGTAGTTTCCCAATTGCTCCTTTTCACTTTGTTCAACATACTCACAATCCTTTCCTTTATGCCCAAAGTTTAAACCACAAATTCAATCACAATTTTAAAGAATTTCTTTTCTAAATCTAGAGTAAAACTAATTCTCCGCATTTTTTGAAATTTAAAATGCTTACATAAAACATGTTTAAATTAATTTTAATATTTGTAAATTCCAATTTTAAAAAACAAAACAAATTCAAACTCAAATAAGTAAAATAATTAAAACCTTTCAACAATTAAATTCAATATTTTTATGCGATAACAATAGTACAATATATCAAAAAAAATTAAAAAAAATATTTCCGTCAACTTATTTGAAATTCGTATTTTTAGATTTTTAATTTAACAAAGAATCTACTTTCAAGCTTTAATAAAAATTTTAAATTTAAATATTCATTCAACTCTGTTTAAATTTTTTAAAAAATTGAATAACTATATGTTTTATTTAAATTTAAATGTTATTTTATTGAAATTAAATGGCAAAAATATTTTTTGTTAAATTTCTTTGTAGCCTTTAATTTTTCAGTTCTTAATTAATTTTGGTTTTAAAATAGTTAATATTTTAACAATTACTTTTTTCCTTCTTTCTCTTTTATTTTCCTTCCTTGGGGCCTTTCCATTTCTTTATTGGTTCAACAATATAAAATCTTTAATTATGAAAAATTAAAGGAAATGAAAAAGAGTAAAAGGATTTTTAAAACTGTTTAATTAACCATATATTCATTCGCATGAAATTTAAAATCTTACATGAACAGGTAAATTAATTTTTTTTTGTGATTCCATTAATTCCTTCAAAACTAATAACTTTTTTTAAACTTTAACCCAATTTCAGGTTTTTATTAAAACCTCTTTAGTGCTTTCATAAAAAAAAATAATCGGTTATTATATTTGTCCATTTTTTGTATTTGAAAATCTCTTTTAGACATTAATTTCAAATTTAAATCGAACAGGCTGTTTTTAAGATTGATTCTGAAAGTATATTTATTTGCACCTTCAAAATTTAAATCTAAAGGGTTTTGGATTTCTCATAGCTTTTTTTCGCTTTTTTCCCCAATTTGTTTTAAATTTAAAATCTTTTCTATATTTCCTTCTCTTCTCTTTCCTAATTGCTCCTTCCTTTAGTTTTTACCAAATTAAAGGGGAAGTACAAATTTTTTGTTCTTTTAAGGGGGGAAAAAAATAAAAAAGTACTTTTTACCTATTTATTCGTAGATATAAGGGTACAAGATAGATTATTTCTTCTTTAGGAATTTCTTACCGTCAGAACTATAGCACTTTTTTAAAATGGATGACCAACTGCTTTTTTAAAACCTCAAGTTAGTTTTCTTCAACTTTACCATAGGGTAATATCATTCCAAATTGTAATAAATATTAAACTCTTTCAACATCTCATATACCTTAGATTTAACCGCCTTTCTAAATGGACTCAAGTTATTAATTTTTGGAGTCAGTCCTAAAAATCCAAGCAAAGTTCATACCTTCCAAATCCACTCTAACAAACTCTAAGGCCAATTTAAATAAAGGTTTTAAAGGTATTGTTAATTTTTTTCTCAAACAATCGCGTAGTTTTCCACTTTTTTTATTTTAGTAACATAAAATTTAAAATGGCTTTTTTCAGCATTATTCAACTATTTAATGGTAAATTATGATGGGCTGGAAATCCGAATGAAAACTGAACAAAACCTCTTCTTGTTTTTTTTTCACATACAATAAGTTTCTTTTGGGTTTGTATATTAGTTAATAAATAATAAAGTTCTTGTCGATATAGAAAGTTATGTACTTTGTATAAATAACCTCTTAATTGAGGACTTTAAATAATGGGACGTCTTTCCCATAACTTAAATAAAATGGCCCCTGCAAATTGGTATTATCTAAAATAATGTTTATTTTTCCAACACTCATCTGACGCTTAAATCAACATATTTAAACTTGTTAATGAATCGGGAATGGAACTCCAACAACTCACTAATGCTCTTGTTCGCCATTTTAGGATCATTAACTTCCTTTAGATATTCACCTAAATCATCCCACATCGATTCCAAAACTGTTCCGTGTTTCTCAATCTACCAAATATCATAGTTAAGTCACCTTCTAACTCATCTTTATTAAGAATTCCGAAATACTGTTCAACCGTAATTTTTTTCTTTTGATTAACATAGTTCACTTTATAAAATATGCCTGAATTTATTTGACGCAGATTAGCATCATTTAGTAAAAAAAAATAGGTATTGTTGATTTCAGCGAAACTTAGAGTGCTTTGACATTAATCTGGCTTTAATAAATTCACTAGATGTTAACTTTTGCTGGCGAACATGGAACTGACCATAGTTACCTTCTACATAAAGATCAGGGAAGCACTTTATACCTAAATCTTTATCCCTTGAATCAATCGGAGCAGCGGTTTCTTTAAGCATTTGGTATAGTTCTGAAATGGGAGCGTTTCTCCTTTCGTGCAAAGGGTAAATGGTGTATTGTTCATAGTCAGTCTCTTTTTCATGGGTAACTTGTCTCAGTAGTGCTCTGTTTCTTTCTACAACGTTATCTACCTGAGATTCTCGATCTCCCCGGTTTTACCACCATCGGTCTTCCCGACTCAACGATTTTTCCAGTCTGTTCTATTTTGGCAGTTTTCCTCCAGTTATTTACATTGAGCTTTGGAGGTCTTGAAACACATTGTCAATCCACCTGCCGGGCCTTCCTTTGGGCGTTTGTTGTTGGCGTGCTATTAAATATCCTTGTATTTTTGGGTATTCGCGCCAATGCCCTATCCATTGTATTCGCATACGTTTAATGACATTAACTATGTCGGGTTCGTTATATAGGATCCTAATTTCTTCATTGTGTCGTCGCCGCCATTCTCCCCTTCGTTAACTGGCCAAAAATTCTTCTCAGTATTTTCCTCTCGAATATCCCCGCTGCTCTTTTTTAACTAACGTCCACGACTCGCATCCATATATTAGTATTGGTTTATTATTTTTTGTATAGTCGTACTTTTGTTTTTGTTTTTTTGGAAATAGGCCCTGTTAGTTGTCAAGATTCGGGTTTTATCTCTCAGTTATATCATTTGTTTCATTGATCACTGTACCCAGGTATTTAAATTTAGTGACTCTGTCTATTCCTGTAGTTTAACTTGTCTGGCTGTTCAATTTGTCTTGATATTCGTAAAAGTTTGTTTTTTATTTTTGTGAGTCCAATCTCTTCCGAGTTGTCTTTTAGAGTTCTATACGTTTGGGTTACGTCCCTTTGTTAGTGCTGATTTGGCTATATCATCACATAGGCCAATATCTGATTTGATTCCTAAATAGATGATCATTCCATGTAGGGTTTTTTACGGCGATATCTAGCACCATGTTAAATATTATGGGGACAGGGTCTCCTTGTCTCAATCCGACATTGCTACTATGGCCTGTGTTTTCTGTCCTCCTACCTTTATCTTATATTGTGCATCCTTAATAGTCATTATTATTAGTCTTTTAGTTTCTGGTATACCTGAGATTCTGATCGGTCTAAAATATGTTGCCAATTTTCATGTTCATTTATACAGCTAATTAACTGGTGGGTGAATGTGGAAGTTGTATTTGAGAGTAAAGAGCATTTACACCTTTTAAATATTGTAACGCTTGGTAAACCTTGTTGACATCTACAATATCCTCCCCACTATTTTTGACTTTGTCGAATACCTCGTACCATGATATAGGGGGTAGTAATCGTTGTTCTGGTTAGGGAGCTTTTTATTGTTTCTTCAAGTGGCAACGGAAGGTGGAAAGTTCTGCCTTTCACTTTTTTCGTCATATGCTGATTAGGTAAATGTTTGTTTGCGACGAGTGTCATTAACATTGCAACCTGAAATGCTTTCGCGCGTTGAATTAATATATTTTCATAGTCATTTAACTCATTTATCTGTGGTGAAACAGTACTAACGTTTAGAACACAGGTCGACGGCAGTTGATTTTCTCTAATTTTTGTAAGCATGAGGACAAATGTGTGGTTTCACTTAGATTTTTTTTTTTTAATCAGTAGATTACTCAAACACTAGTATCAATAGGTTTTCTTAAGCAGTTCACAAATGAAATATCTCTTGAATAACAAAGTTTGATACATGACATGCACTCAAGCTTTGGATTCAAGACATTTCAGTTTTAGGTATTTGAACGCGGCCTTATGTTTATCTATAATCTCATCTCTAAGATTTCATGCGACTCTTTACTTTCCATAACCAAACTGCCAACTTTTTGTTATTTTCCGTATTCCTTTATTCTTTTCGTCCGATCTTTCTAAGACTCATCTATATCTTCCAAAAGTTTATAAACGCTCTATACGTGATAGATTTCTCTTGAAATTGTTCTTAGGCAAGGAAAATGCGATTTTAAAGTGTTGATATAAGTTAAAGATTCAAGTGAATGCGTAATACTGAACTGCTGTTTTGTTAACTAAGTTTCCGAAGAATTTCGTTAGTTGTAGATAATGTTTTTTAGCGCGCACAAATCATCACTGCAAGGCCAAACCAGGCCATTACTATGTTTTCTGACATCCCCAACAACCGCTTTTTCAGTATCGTCAATTTCAATAGCTTTATCTTTAGTTTCATACACTTTGTAGGCTTCGTGTGTGTAATATGATTTCTGGTTATTCCTATGTTCTGATTTTCCCAGAAATGCTTCCAACTTGTCATGTAACGTACTATCTGGAGGGTATGCGCTTAATTTTTCTAACGATATTTTGAATTTTTCTTTCATTTTATCAATTGTTTTACTAAAGTTCCCTAGAGCATGTTGTCTGCTGTGAACTGTGCACTTTATCAGTTTCTCTGCCTCTAATTTGTCCTTAATTTGATTTGTTACTGCTTGAGTAATTTTTTTTCAAATTTTTCAGTTGCAATCGTAATTTATCGTTTGATTTTTTCCTACCGTCAGATTTAAGATTTACCTGAGGATGCAAATCTTTATAACGTGCTACAGCTTCTCGATGCTCTTCCGCGTGGGAAACAGTGCAACCTGCTACTAATGCTCGCTTAACTTCCGGATGGGAAACAGTATAACGCGCTACAGCTGCTCTGTTAACCTCCGTATATGAAGAACTGTAACATGTCAATGCCTCTTTGCGTTTTTCGTGGTTGTTCTGGCGATAACGAGCAGCTGCTTCTTTAAGTTGTTGAGAACCGAACTGTTCCGAAGTTTTAGGACTTCCTCTATTAACCTTTTTAGGCCTTCCCCCCTTTTTAGGAAAGTTTTCAACAATTGGTGAGTTAAAATTAAAAGTATATTCATTTAACTGATTATTAGATGATACTATAGAAGAACTAGTATTAGGAAGAAGAATTTCATAATGACTTCCTAAGAAAATACCAGATAATTGTAAACGTTTCACTGGCTTCCCAGTATCATCACCGAACGATCCTCTCAAACTGCCATTTTCGTAAACCTCGAAAGTAAACGGATACAAAGCGGCGGCTACTGTAAGTTAGGATACGGAACCGTAGGTGGTAGCTTTAATGTAAGTGTCTCCATGCTCGTCACACGTATAAAGTTGCATCTCGTACCAATGCGCTACCAAACACACTATAGCCCCTAAAGTCATACGGCATCTTGAATGACAAAGAATGGAACAAACACGAACCATCTCCAGGTATAGGGACAACTCGGTGTGGAAAAGGATCGTCATTTACCAACAATATTTTAGATTCCATTGAAACATTCATTCTTACGGTTGGTTTATGTCCTTGTGTCATTATTGGTAAGTACTTACTACAAATGGTAGATTAAGTTGGGTAGGAAAGGTACCTTGGCACTTCCACCACAAGTTTGTTATTAGTGCAGAAACACGATAGGTAAGAGTTTGCTTTGATACTTCGACTCCCTACTCGAGCGCTCAGCCTCACCCTCTGCATTCCCAAGCGTCGAACACTCCAACCCTACAGTGGCAATCTTCCAAGGCATGTTTTTGATGCCTTATTTGAACGTAATTTAAGATTAATCATTATTATTAATTTAATGAATAGTAGTTCATTGTTAACTAACCAAAAGGCGTTGTTACATATTGACTGATTTTTAATTCCAACCACAAAGAAAACAAGACTGAAATTTAGAAAACGGGACTTAAATTTTGGGATTTTTGTCCATTCCTTCCTTTATAGAGTAAACACTAACTGAATTCAAAATTTGAAGTTTGTGTGTCTGCTAGAAATACCTTAAATTTTGATGATCGGTGAGTGTAAGTGACAAAATTAATGAACTTGGACTCACTAGTTCATAAACTATAGGTGTAAATATTAGTTAATTTAGGATTTCCCCGAAATTACATGGGAATAGAATGTACCCTGAGTGGCTTCGAGAAAAGGATGGTACGGCTGTGCTCGACTTGGAGGGAACTGCCGTGCCCCAGATATTTGCTTACATACGTCCGAATTTTGGGCCTTGCGGAGGTGAAGAACGAAACAGCGACGAATGGTAAAAGCAATGTAACATCTATGTACCATTCGCGACTCCTTGGTTAACAATAAGGGTTCGAAAGCGCCACTTATATTTTCCTCTTTGTACGCGTTAAGACAACCGGTGGTACAAAAACGACAATATCAACGCACAGTACTGTACGCTCTCACAGCTGTCACCGTGTTGATTAGAGTTTCCTCAAAGAAAAGCTGCTGACAGGCCTTAACTGAATGTATTTGCGGCACAAGTATACTCTAAAGTATTTAAAAACAGAATGCTTCTGTATCAAGCACTGACCAGTGTCTTCGCAAAAGAAAGCCACGTCAGACTTGAAAAAAACACTACCCCAGTGCTCTTCGGATTAGTATTTCTATCCTTGTATGGTTAAAGATTGCCACTCAAAAGCAGCTCCAACCATAGGCCGACATTAGGCTGCTTTAACCGTGTGTCTGAGTCAAGTACTGACCAGTGTCTTCGTGAAGGAAAGCTACTATCGAGCTTGAAACAACCACTACCACCAGTGCCAGTATTCCGGACTGGCACCTTTATCCCCTGCATAGATAATAAATGCTACACAAGACCAGTTGCAACTATAAACCGGGATCAGGCCGCATTGACCATTTTTCCATAAAGAAAATTCATGCCAAATTTTAATATCGGGCGAGAGTCGCTGCTTTTATAGCGTCCGGCTTGCGCAGAACGGTTGAACCAGTTCTGGGGTTGAAGGTGGCGGTTCGGGTTGCGCGCGTCTTTGGCGCACCCCAAAAGGATATTAGTGAAGCGGAAATGTACTAGTACTTACTTTCAGTTTAACAAATGTGTGTGTGTGTGTGTGTGCGTGCGTGTGTGTGCGAGCGTGCGTGTGTGTGCGAGCGTGTGTGCGTGCGTGTGTGTATTGAAAAATTATTGCTATAAATAAATTATTTTAGAACATTTTTAACAATAATAAAATTATTACTGCATAAAATATTACCACAAACTAATTTATAATAATGTTGACTTTGACTTTTTTGCCTCGTCGTCCCCTACGTTGAACGTCTACCACAAAGAGTCCTAAGAACGTTTGAGTCTTATAATAAATTCGAGCAGCAAATTAAACAAAATTACGGACTAAACAGTATCTTTAATTAAATGTTTATAGTGTTCCACAGAAACAATTATTTACCTGACTATTAGTACAAGTTTAGTTCTCTGCTTCTGTTACAATCCACACCCTTAAGAAGTAGCTAAAGTCATTGTGGTTTCAAAGCTTAGAAATTATTGATTACTGACCATTTGGTTTATCAACGTTTAAATATATTTTAAAGCAATCAGTTCTAAACAGTTTAATCACAATGCTAAAGGTTCTTAATCTTTTAATATCTACTTATTATTTCCACCAATTTCACAAGAAGTGTTTAATTATTCTTTGGTTTTCTAAGACAATCTGAATAACATTAATATGAATCACAGAAAACTTCACTTACCACGCAGATTACGTAAACGAGACTACTACAAAACCCCTAATATATTAAATAATGTAGATTAGAAAATAATATTTATTTTCATTAGAAAAATCTTAACAGTATCGAGTAAATTTAGAGAATAAAATGCTTTTTTGTATTAAATCGTTTTTCTTTAAAATCTGCAAAAATTGTTTAAGACGTAGACTTGTCTAGATTACCGACTCATAAAAAAACATGATAAATAACAGCTCTTATGCTCTTATGTGTTAAAGTAAGTGCTTGAGTATTTTCTTTAATTAAGCATTTCAAGATTTGATTTTGAAGATAAGGTGTGCCTCTCGTTAGCAAAACATATTTGACATAAAAAGAAAGAAAAACATACAAAAACACAAAGAAATTTTTGCGATACGTTTAAAGTGTACAATAAAAGCCTTTATTAAACATTTTAAAATTTTTTTTATAAAACAACAATTTGTGATCTCGCCAAATATTAAGATTCTAATTAATTTCACTTCTATTTTCAATTTTTTATACTTATTTTTTGGTGTTTCAAGAAAATTACTTTAAAATTCGATTTTCTGTATTTACATCTATTTGGTAAACCACATTTATTGGCGCAAAATTGACCAAATTAACTTAAATTCACGTTCCTTCATTATTTTTCAAAATACCTCTGGCAATTATTTGCATAGAGTATACAAGTATTCATTACACACAATTTTAGTTGCAAATTTTGAGTTGTCTGTAAAATGATAGTATTTTCCATCAGCAAAATGTTCTTTAACAATGAATCTCAAAATCCAATTTAGACTGCGTGTTGTATATATTTTTATATGAACAAGTGGTCTATAGCAAACTAAGTTTGTTTCAAGTATAATGATATAATAGCAGTGATATGTTTGTACAACTGAAAGGTTCAACATTTTGCTGCACAAACCAAAATTTTGAAATTGAAACCTTGCGTCTTTTACAATATATTTTAGTTTTTTTAACAAAGGTTTTAATACTTTTATTATTAATGATAATGTTTTTATTCTTTTTAATATTATAAATTAATAAAAATCTATTTCGATCCTCCAAACAATATCTTTTATCCGTATAAATTACAGTACACCAAAGTTTTTCTATTACATGATTTTGGGCAAAATTCGATTTGACTTTCTTAAATTAACTGAAAATATAGTAAAGCACTTAATATAGCTCTTCGTTAGAGGTGCATTGGACACCACACCATGGATGTTTCATCTTTTCTTCTTGTAGCTCCTATTATTTTATAGTTTGCCTCGTAATTTTTGTATCTTCATGGAATTTTGGACTACTTTAGTACTTTGCGCGATTATTTGACATCTGTGTTCAGGCGTCCTATTCCCCAAATTTTCTCTATTCCTTGCGTTATTACTGTTTTAACATTACATATTTTAATTGTTAAGCGTGATTTTAAATTATTATTATGTTTTGTTTCTTAACTTAATATTACACTCTTAAAATATTTAAAATTAGCTTTATAAGTTGGGTCCATTTAAAAGGCTACAGATGTAAATTTCCATTTATATGGACGCTCTTAATGTTTACGTTGTAAATAGATAATAATTAAATTTTTTAGTTAATAGGAACATTCAGCAGTCATATTAAAATACTGTACCAATTTAAAAATCAACTCTTTGTGATATGGGATAAAAATTATATCCATATGAACATTTGAATATAACAAATCAACAGGCGAGATTTAAAGAAAAAAAATAATATAATATCGGGATATCTGCCAAAAATAAAATTAAAGCAGTAAACACACGTTGTTTTCACAATTACGCACTTTTGAAATAATCTATTGATCGAGACTGATCTAGATGCTTTAAACACAACCATAAAATCCAATGTTTACCAACAGCATCTATTATTACATTGGGCACTAGAATGATTCATTCTCAAGCAAAAGCTCAGGGTCACAAATTCATCGACTAGTCACATTACTTTACAAGAACACATAAATAGAGGATTACCGAATAAGTTAAAAAGACAACTCATTTCCTCAGACTAAGCGTTTCCTGACATGAATACGGAAATTTAACTGCAACTGCATTAAAGTTATTGTAAAAATGGTACCATAGAAACTCAAATACAAACAACCAATATTTTATTATAAAATAAATTTTAGGCATTCTAGACAACAGGGCAGTGAAGCTGTATTAGAATCCCGATCCTATAATGATAAAAATGTAGTTAGTTAAATCTGATTTAACGATAATAATAACATTCACCAAAACAATTTATTCCCACATATATCAATTCTCAACACTGACAACCACAAAACAGACCATCAGAAACAAATTCTGATAAAATACAAAACAAACGGTTAAAATCTTACCTTTTATATTATTATTTACTAAAATTATCCACAAAACACTTTACAAAACAATAAGAGAAAGGATATTGGCCCTGGTAAATAAACACGTGTGAGAATAGTTCTGGGTCATTTGATCGACAGCCATTGATCCACGGCCATTTGATCGACAGCCATTAGGTGACAAAATAATGACTGTAATAGAAAATAAATTTTACATAATACTAATTACCGATTTCTTAAGAGGAATAACTTATCATTTAAAATTTTAATTATTTATGTACAGTTATTTCTTTAATTGCAATATTAATTAAATGTCAATTATTTTTTTCTTCATTTTATCTAACCAAATATATGTAGTAATAATTAGTAATTAATAATTATAAATAATAATTAATAATTTGATATATTAATAATTATTGATAATTAATAATTTGAGAATTGAAATCGTTATCAATCAAAATTATTTTAATTCAAAATTCAAAATTATGTTAATTTAAGTAATTTAGTTTTAAATTGTAAATTTACTTTCTCGATCAAATTTTCGATCAATTGTCTTGACGTCTCCGATCTCGATTCCAAAGTGTAATTTAAATCAACATTGATCAATTGCGAACATAGCCCAAAATTTGTGTTAGATCAACATTTTAGGAACGTAAATAAATTTTATTTATACAAGGACATCCGCTTAGCTAAACTTGCGGCTTACTGCTTAAGAGGCAATTCCTAGCTGGCACCTGTCAAGAGACCGGCTCCTACTTTAATAATGGATTTAACAAACTTTTATGCAAGTTAATAAATAATCAACACATTAGGAAATTTTACGGTATTGTATTTTGGATAATAAACACCGATTTACCGATAAAGGAGGTTCTACGGGTTGATGGGAGCCTATTTTTGAGCGGTTGTCGGTGAGGCCGTTAATAATAATCAAAACCAACATCTTAGAAATAAAAATAGTAAAAAGCAAGAAGAGCAAGTAAAAAACAAAATGGGAGAAAGCGATCAAAAACATAAAGAAAGAAGAAAAACACAATTAAATAATGAACTTCATAAAATAATTCAAAAATTAAAATCTAGAATTAAAAAGGAAAATAAACGAACTGAAAAGAAGAATGGTGCAAGTGAAATATAAAGCAGACGAAAGAAGTGAAACAATACGGGAAAAAATTATGACTCAAAATATAAAGAAAGATTGAAAAAAATTCGTACATGTAAACTGCCTTTAAGAAAAAAATTAGATTCAAAAGCGGAAAAGAAAGTCTCACTAGTAAAACTGAATAATTGTAAACACATAGAAAACAATGAGATTTAAAAATAAACTTAGAGCAACAAATTTGTACATTAAAGATGTATCTTATTTTTCCGTCGGCGGATGTATATTGAGAAGGTTGATATTTCTACCTTCTATTTTCACTTGCAGGTGGCATATTGTTGTATGTTTAATTTTTTCGTTACTAAAAACCTGTTCCAAATGTTTTTCTTTTGTTTCAACTGTTAAATAGGATATATTTTTCTAACTTCACAAATGTCACTTCTTTTTGTTTGGTGTCATGTAGAGCTAATATGTCAATGTTGTATCTTTCTGCTTCCGGCTTCAAATCTTTTAATGCGCCTTCGTAAAATGTTTCTCTAAAACGTAAGAAATTGGTTCAACTTTTCGTATTTCTAACATTTATTTGCAGTAATTTTATTTTTTCCTAAATTAGTGTTGGCAACAGAAACAGAATGTTTGTTTTGATTTTAAAATTGCATAACTTAACTCTAGTATTGTCGACAATTTGGGTTCGTTTTTACAACGGATAATGTACTATTAATTAAGTTAGTAAATATGTATCTGTTCCTACACCATAAAAGGGATATGCAGCGGCCCGATAGCCGCGACTGCCCAGCCAGTTGACAAGGAGCGAGAGCGGCCACGGTGTACACGAACGCACGGTGTTGCGGCCGAAAAGTGGACTGTATCGTAATTTTAAATTTCAAACAAAAGCCGAAGCTAAAACACTAACCTGTAGAAGTGGCGCTTTTCTGCAAAATCGGTTCCTGTGCTGTTGGTCCTGGGGATCCAGTAAGAGGAAATAAGAGTGTGGGCGAAAAGAAGTCAGAAGCAAAGGAAAATCTGACCGAGTTTTTTATCGGCAAAATTTCAACCCCGAAATGCAACCGGAAACAAAACAACCTCCGGGAAGAGATTAGTCTGGTCGCCAAAATATCGAATTCCGCCACAAGATCGTGCTTCAACAAAACGGTTAAGCGGCAATGGAAACTTCTGCCGCCAATCAAACATGCCGGCGAACTCTCGGTCAAAACGCTCTCGGGTTTTAAGCCGGTCGCCCTCTTTCTAAACTATCACAAACTAAATTCAAAACGAAGCGAGCGAAAAGAGCCAGGCAAGAGCCAAGGCGGGCCGAGAGCAGAGGCGAACTCCCGCGGCTCAAACCGTGGCCTTATATATCAGCGTTCCACGTGGTCGTGCAAATTCGCCGCTGCTAAAATATACAGGAGGGAGCGAAATACGACCGGCCCTAATTTAAATTAAAAATAAAAGTAATTGAAGATTGGCGCGAACATTCCCCATCTCCTAAAGCTACCGCTTTCAGCACCAAGAACTACTGCGAGGGACACTCAAACTCCGAAGTCGAACCCAACAAAATTACTATATTATACGCACCAACCGCCTCTCTATAATAAAACAAACAAACAATCTGGATAACTATATACAAACTATAGACAAATGTCGACAAACCACAAACATGACATTATTGGGAATGAAGTAGGAACAGCTTCACCATCGGTCGAGTATGAATTCCCTATCTTTCCCAGGATTAAAACCAAGGTACCTGGTTTCAAAGGCTCAGTCGGTTTTTTCCACGTCCGTCGGACTTGCAACTCGTGTAAATATTCTCGTCTCCATCGCTTCCAAAAATTTTGTACGACCCGATCCAACAACTGGAATCGACTTAATCGATTCAGGGGGCTGTGGGTGACGACCTCCGCCCGTAAATTTTCCGTATGTTTCAGGTTAAGAAAGTGAGCCGGAGTCAAGACCTGAAGATCTAACGGATCAGACCTTAATGGGCAAAGGGGTCGGGAATTCAGCGAAGACTCGATTTGAGTCAAAACCGTATTAAGCTCCTCGTATCTCAAAATCTGATCACCAATTACTCGCAACAAATGAGCTTTGACGGATTTAATATTTGATTCCCATAAACTGCCAAAGTGAGGAGAGCTGGAAAGTGAAAATTTCCACTGTATTCGATGATGGACTAAGCCGTCACGTAGGGACCGGCGATGTTCGTCGGACTCCAATAACCGTGCTATTTCTTTCAACTCGGCCTTTGCACCTACAAAGTTAGTACCTCGAACAGAAAAAATCGTTCGACAACATCTACGCCTGGCCAAAAATCGTTTGAACGCCGCTAAAAACATAGGAGTTGTCAATTCTGTAACCAATTCAATGTGGACCGCTTTCGTGGCTAAACAAATAAATGCCTCACGAAGAACGAGCTTTCAACTATTTTCAAAAGAAATTCTTAACCGTCCTGCGTAATGGACTCCTGTCCCAAGAAATGCCTTTGTCTCTGAAACCCGACCATGTGGCAAATCTCCCATAATAGGTAACCAATTTTTTGGAAGAACTCTAAAACACCTATTACAAGCACGCACACAAGCTCGCACCATTTGTCGCGCGGACAGAATCCAAAATGTTTCTCAAAGCAACTAGAGTAATAGGTGGGGCCCTGTATGGCAATGAACTCTGTAGAAGTGGTCAATTAATAGTTTTACAAAAGCATCCTTCTTCAGCAAAACGATGGGGTAACGGTGGTCAAAAAGCAACCCCGAATTTTTCAAACGCTCTCCGACACGAATTACGCCGTGTTATAGAAAAGGGGCAAGTCGTTGTAACTGATCGGAGCAAAGTTTTTCATTTTCCAACGCATCAAACTTTTTCCCGAAATGAAATCGTTGCACTACAAGACATAAACACCGCTCTGCTTCATTTAGATTCTCGCCAGAAATACCCTGCCTCGGTGGTAGCTTTTTCCAAACCTCAGAACTAACACCACCCGAAAACAAACGCGTATAAGATGAACAACGACCAATTAACGCTGTTATAGGATTTTCGGAAACAAGGAACGCCAACTTTCGGGCTTCAGGAAGCTCGGTTTCGGCATGACTAGTCACCACTCGATTTATCGGCCACGCCCCTGCGGGAGCCCTCAGCCAAGGTAGGCCTTTTACCACAAGTGATGTTCAAATAATTCCTGTGGTGACAATCCTCTTGATAGATAATCCGCAGGATTTTCCACGTCAATGTGAAACCAAAAGTCAACTAAGGAGTTCTCCTGAATGTCGGCTACTCAGGACAATCTTTGAATCAGAAAACGCAATGACTTTGGACACTATGGTTCGAGATTGCAAAACTGGATAGATCCTTTTAATCAATTTTGATAACAATGTAGCTCGCATAGTTGAAGTCACGGAACGGATAACACCTTTGTTGGCGAAACTTTGACTTGGCACAGACGAGATGGACAGCCAACTTGACGCCCATATCAACTCTCGCATATATTACTCGCGTCCTGACAAGCATCGGAAACCCAATCAGCGTCCCAATCTTAGTCATTAAAATAGTCAGTTAAAATTCCCAGATCAAACATCTTGGACTTTTAACTCATGAGCCTTTCTATATATTTTAGCGATGTGGTCAGATCGTCTATATACATGTCCTGGGAATGATTTCGGTCGCGATTGGAAAATTTTGTTTCCTCGCCAATTGATGGATTGTTCTCAATGCCAAAAGGAAACACTTAAAGACCCAAGGAAACTGTATTCAATTGAAACACTTCTACAGGACCCTCGGATGAAACTTCCACAGCAGTTTTGATATTTTCGGTCTTCAGCTCGTACCCAAATTTGCCGATACATTTGTTTTATGTCTGCTGACAAGGCAACCGAAAACGGGCGGAAATTTATTAATAAATCAAACTTATCGGATTGCAACTTCGGCCCTACGTGAAGCAAATCATTAAGTGATGCTCCCGAACTCGTTTTCGCACTCGCATCAAATACTACGTGAAGCGGGGTAGAAGCGCTCTGCGGTTTGAGAACGCCAAAATGGGGAATGAAATAGCCAACGTCAGGATTAGAGCCGGCTGTCACTAACATGTGTCTAAATAATCCGAAATTACGTCCTGATAGAGGCTTTTAATCTCGGAAGCGCGCCTTCAGGCCCAATAACCGACGAAAGGCCAGATCGTAAGACTTCCCTAGCTTTTGTGGAGCTTATGTGAAAGGTAAAGAGACGATGAATTTTTCAGAACTCGATCTTTTCACCGTCGAAGAAAACAATTCCTCACAAGCCTTGTTTTCTTGATTTACATTTGTTGTTGAAGGGACTTCCTCGACTTCTCAGAACTTTTGAAGAAGCGTCTCGATCGGTTTATTTATAACAATCAAACTTATGGGATTAGTCTCTTCAGACACACCGGAGCCCTGCCCATAACAAGTCGAAGGGGGCTTGAAATAGCAACCGGAAATTTTGATGAACTTCTGATGGTCGTATTTCCTAGAATCTGGCCGGCAATCTCGGCACCTAAAATCCCGTCGACTCCCCCCGGAATGTGGAAAGATTCATTTGCCTAATCCAGATTTCAAAGATAGGCCAACTGGGAAATATCAACTTTCGCCGACGGCAATTTGTCGATGATTTTTTTTACGACTCAGTCGTAAACGAAATATTGGAATCAAAGCAAGACGACAAAGTCAAATTGGTTTTTTCACACTGTTTGTGGGGCTCATCCAAAACTTAATCCCGAAGACTTCAGGCGTTCGATTGGCAAGTTCAAACGCAAACACGCATTGGAAGTTAGAAAATGTGACTGGCTTCCGGAAAATAACAACAATCTCAGATTTTTAAAATGCCCCGACTTGTCGTAAACCCTCCCGACAACCGTCGACACAACAGTGAACACAGAGTCGTCTCTTTCTCCTCTGACAACCGGCCTGCAGGTTTACACCTTTTCGAAAATTTGAAACGCTAAAGGGGGTAATGAGGCAAGTCACATTTGTTACAGGAGATACGTTGTCTACATTCTGGAGCTCGGTGACCGAGTGAGAAACACCGTCAACACCAATTTTAACCTTTTTATAAATTCAAATCTCTCCACTGGGATAACTTTAAAATTTACGACAATCTATTTTCCTTCGAAAATTTACAATTTTTCCCGTTCATACGACAATCTGGATTCGCTAGAAAATTGTGTGTGGTACGTGAAGTCTTTTCCTGAGTCTTGGGTCTTGGTGTTTCCAAGGTATTAACGAACGGCATAGTTTTATTTGCTTTTGTAAGAATTGTACAAAATCTTGGTAGGTGGGGATATCTTTGTTTCGATGTGCTTCTTCAAACGAACCTCTTGTTATGGGGTCTAAAATTGCTAACTCCCAATTCAAAACACGAAATATCCGATGTCCTCCAAACCTAATTGTTTCATTGCCGCGATGGGCGCACAAAATTATCTAAAACCGCTGTTAAACCTCCTCTAGATTCCGCACGTAAAGTTTTAAAATTGAATACCTGACTATAATTATTTCCCACTGACCTTTTATCATTAAAACGATCAAATAAGGCTCCCAAATTATCTTATAATTGCTTGCAGTAAGCCTAGCAAACCTTTAAGGCCGAACCTTGCAATTTTGACATTAAAAGTGTCACCTTTTCTAAATCTGACAAATTAGGATTGTCGTGGATCAACGTGATAAATAACTAGCTAAAACCGGCCAATTTTGTATACCATCAAAATAAGGAAGATTTATCGCGTTAAGTTTCAGCTTCAGGCTTTATATATATATATATATATATATATATATATATATATATATATATATATATATGCGTTATATATTTTTAAATTTTTTCTCTAGATTCTTATCCGATCTTTGCTTATTAATCTTTTGGTCACTTGAAACTATTTTATTAATTTTTGCTTCCGTATCTCTTCCGTTGAATCTTTTATAGGTTCTAAAGTATTCATCTTCTCTCTATTTCCAGTCTTTGCCATTAATTTTATTTTTGAAACCAACTCTACTTTATTTCTTTTTCTATCATCTCTGATGTACTTAAATCTTTTATCATCATATTAGCAGATTTTCTGCTTCTTGTTATGCCTGAACTTTTGCTTAGTACCACTTTTACCTTAACTTTTACTGTCTCTAGTTTCATAATTGTCATGGCTATTTTTAGTGTATCTAAATTTTCTGTGTTTATTAAACCCTGATACCATCATATTGTTTCGTTTCTTCCCAAAATAATTTTGTATTTAGTTCTACTAGTGCCTTTTATCATTTTATTTTTAATATGTTCATTTTCACTTATTTTTAGTTCTTTATTATTTTTGTTGTTCTTCTTTTCAACTGCACTCCTGTTATTTTTTAAATTATTTTTAATAACATCAATTTTTTTTCTTGTTTCTTTTGCTAACGTCTTTGGTGTTTTGTTTTACTTATGGAATGTTTCCTCAGATTATCGTCTTCTTTACAGTTCATAAATGTCTTCAGATTTCATCCTGTCTTTTATTTAATACTGCTCTGTGCTTTTTTGCATTTTCTTCGCTTCATAACGAACCCGCATCAACTCTTCGTTTATCTTTTCATCTGCAATGTAAATGTTGTTATATATATATATATATATATATATATATATATATATATATATATATATATATATATATATATATTTTTTAGGTATTAACTGTTTAATAATTAACGCTTAGTACCAGTGTTAGATCAACATGCAGGTTTAGCCGAACGTATCGTAAATTTTATTTATACAGTCCGCTTATTTGTTACTGCTAGCTGGCAATGTCTCAGATATCATCCGTCTTTTACCTTTAATAGTCCTGCGTGTTTGCTGGGTTGCATATAGAGTATTCGCATAAAAACGAACCCGCATCAACTCTTCGAAGGTTTATCTTTTCATCTGCAAACGTAAAATGTTGTATATTGATATTTGAAAATTTTAAAAATCTATCTGGTTATTCTTTGTTGTATGGTGATTGTGTCTTCTCAATTTCTTTACAGCTTACAGCTTTGTGAAATAATAAGTTTTGTTTCGGGGCATTTATCTTGCAAGTATTTACATTAACATCGCCAGGATTAGACCCTTTTCTGTATAATGACATAGTCTATTACTGATTTTTTATTTATTCCTGGTTCTTTTCGAGTATATTTATGACAGTCCTTATGTTGGAAGAAGAAGTTTTGTATCGCCAATCTATTTTGCATTCAAAAACCTTTTGCCATTCCTGTTTATTGCATTCTTACCGTATTTAATTATGACGTTCTGCTTTCTTTTGATGGTGTTACTTATTCTGACATTGAAATCTTCGGTAATATATACTATTTGAAAGTCATTCTAAAAATTTTATATCTCAGCCGCAGTATTGCTTTCTCCTGGTACATATGTTATTATTTCCATTTTTTCTCCATCTCTGTGATAACCACTATTTTTAATTTAGTTTTATTTACTTCCTGTATCAATTAATTTTCTTTGGCATTTAGACTCCTTGTGTGCCATGTTCATATTCTACACCGTTTACTTGCCTTTTTATCTTATTTTCTATTTTTGTATCCCGAACCCTACATTGTTTATCCGAGACTGGGTTATGGTTTTAAACTTCCTCTTCTAATTTTTTATTACAACTAAATTGTCGAGAAATTTATTCCAATGGTGCATCTTTCTGTTGACAGTTAGTTTTTGATATCCTATGTTTACTGTCTTCCTAGAGCTTTTTAATTCTTTGGCTGTTTTTTCTAAATTCATTTTGGATTCTTCTTAATTCCTTTCGTAAATCATCTTTAATGTACAAATTTGTTGCTCTAAGTTTATTTTTAAATCTCATTGTTTTCTATGTGTTTACAATTATTCAGTTTTACTAGTGAGACTTTCTTTTCCGCTTTTGAATCTAATTTTTTTCTTAAAGGCAGTTTACATGTACGAATTTTTTTCAATCTTTCTTTATATTTTGAGTCATAATTTTTTCCCGTATTGTTTCACTTCTTTCGTCTGCTTTATATTTCACTTGCACCATTCTTCTTTTCAGTTCGTTTATTTTCCTTTTTAATTCTAGATTTTAATTTTTGAATTATTTTATGAAGTTCATTATTTAATTGTGTTTTTCTTCTTTCTTTTATGTGCTTTGATCGCTTTCTTTCTCCATTTTGTTTTTTTACTTGCTCTTCTTGCTTTTTACTATTTTTTATTTCTAAGATGTTGGTTTTTGATTATTATTAACGTACTCTACCGACAACCGCTCAAAAAATAGGCTCCCAGTCAACCCGTCGTAGAACCTGCCTTTATCGGTAAATCGGTGTTTATTATCCAAAATACAATACCGTAAACATTTCCCCTAATGTGTTGATTATTTATTATACTTGCATAAAAGTTTGTTAAAATTCCATTCATTAAAGTAGGAGCCGGTCTCTTGACAGGTGCCAGCTAGGAATTGCCTCTTAAGCAGTAAGCCGCAAGTTTAGCTAAGCGGATGTCCTTGTATAAATAAAATTTATTTACGTTCGGCTAAACCTGCATGTTGATCTAACACTGGTAAATTTTGATGTGAAACTATGTTCGCAATTGATCAATGCTTGATTTAAATTACAGCGGTTTAGGTCACTTGATCGACAGCCACTTGATCGGCAGCCACTAGATCGTCAAGACAATTGATCGACAAGCCATTTGATCGAGAAAGTAAATATTACAATTTAATAACTAAATTACTGAAATTAACATAATTTTGAATTTTGAATTAAAATAATTTTGATTGATAACGATTTCAATTCTCAAATTATCAATTATCAATAATTATTAATATATCAAATTATTAATTATTATTTATAATTATAATTACTAATTATTACTACATATATTTGGTTAGATAAAATGAAGAAAAAAAAATAATTGACATAGTTAATTAATATTGCAATTAAAGAAATAACTGTACATAAATAATTAAAATTTTAAATGATAAGTTATTCCTCTTAAGAAATCGGTAATTGGAGTATTATGTAAAATTCTATTTTCTATTACAGTCATTATTTTGTCCATCTAATGGCTGTCGATCAAATGGCCGTGTGGATCAAGTGGCTGTCGATCAAATGACCCAGAACTATTCTCACACGTGTTTATTTACTCTCACCAGGGCCAATATCCTTTCTCTTATTGTTTTGTAAAGTGTTTTGTGGATAATTTTAGTAAATAATAATATAAAAGGTAAGATTTTAACCGTTTGTTTTTGTATTTTATCAGAATTTGTTTCTGATGGTCTGTTTTGTGGTTGTCAGTGTTGAGAATTGATATATGTGTGGAATAAATTGTTTTGGTGAATGTTATTATTATCGTTAAATCAGATTTATTACTAACTACATTTTTTATCCATTATAGGATCGGGATTCTAATACAGCTTCACTGCCCTGTTGTCTAGAATGTCTAGAAATTTATATTTATAATAAAATATTGGTTAGTTTGTATTTGAGTTTCTATGGTACCATTTTTACAATAACTTTAATGCAGTTGCAGTTATAATTGGATCCGTATTCATGTCAGGAAACGCTTAGTCTGAGGAAATGAGTTGTCTTTGGTTAACTACATATTCGGTAATCCTCTATTTATGTGTTCTTGTACGAAGTAATGTGACTAGTCGATGAATTTGTGACCTCTGAGCTTTTGCTTGAGAATGAATCATTCTAGTGCCTAGCGCATGTAATACATAGATGCTGTTGGTAAACATTGGATTTTATGGTTGTGTTTAAAGCATCTAGATCAGTCTCGATCCAATAGATTATTTCAAAAAGTGCGTAATTGTGAAAACAACGTGTGTTTACTGCTTTAATTTTATTTTTGGCAGATATCCCGATATTATATTATTTTTATTTCTTTAAATCTCGCGCTGTTGATTATGTTATATTCAAATGTGGGGTCATATGGATATAATTCTTTATCCCATATCACAATAGAGTTGATTTTTTAAATTGGTACAGTATTTTAATATGACTGCTGAATGTTCCTATTAACTAAAAAATTTAATTATTATCTATTTACAACGTAAACATTAAGAGCGTCCATATAAATGGAAATTTACATCTGTAGCCTTTTTAAATGGACACCAACTTATAAAGCTAATTTTAAATATTTTAAGAGTGTAATATTAAGTGTAAGAAACAAAACATAATAATAATTTAAAATCACGCTTAACAATTAAAATATGTAATGTTAAAACAGTAATAACGCAAGGAATAGAGAAAATTTGGTTTTTAAGGAATAGGACGCCTGAACACAGATGTCAAATAATCGCGCAAAGTACTAAAGTAGTCCAAAATTCCATGAGAGATACAAAGAATTACGAGGCAAACTATAAAATAATAGGAGCTACAAGAAGAGAAAGATGAAACATCCATGGTGTGGTGTCCAATGCACCTCTAACGAAGAGCTATATTAAGTGCTTTACTATATTTTCAGTTAATTTAAGAAAGTCAAATCGAATTTTGCCCAAAATCATGTAATAGAAAAACTTTGGTGTACTGTAATTTATACGGATGAAAAAGATATTGTTTGGAGGATCGAAATAGATTTCGTTATTAATTTCATAATATTAAAAAAGAATAAAAAACTTGGTACGTTATCATTAATAATAAAAGTATTAAAACCTCTTCGCTGTAACAAAAACTAAAATATATTGTAAAAGACGCAAGGTTTCAATTTCAAAATTTTGGTTTGTGCAGCAAAATGTTGAACCTTTCAGTTGTACAAACATATCACTGCTACTTATATCATTATACTTGAAACAAACTTAGGTTTGCTATAGACCACTTGTTCATATAAAAATATATACAACACGCAGTCTAAATCTGGATTTTTGAGATTCATTGTTAAAGAACATTTTTGCTGATGGAAAATACTATCATTTTACAGACAACTCAAAATTTGCAACTAAAATTGTGTGTAATGCAATACTTGTATACTCTATGCAAATAATTGCCAGAGAGTATTTTGAAAAATAATGAAGGAACGTGAATTTAAGTTAATTTGGTCAATTTTTGCGCCAATAAATGTGGTTTACCAAATAGATGTAAATACAGAAAATCGAATTTTAAAGTAATTTTCTTGAAACACCAAAAAATAAGTATAAAAAATTGAAAATAGAAGTGAAATTAATTAGAATCTTAATATTTGGCGAGATCACAAATTGTTGTTTTATAAAAAAAATTTTAAAATGTTTAATAAAGGCTTTTATTGTACACTTTAAACGTATCGCAAAAGATTTCTTGTGTGCATTTCTTTGTATGTTTTTCTTTCTTTTTTATGTCAAATATGTTTTGCTAACGAGAGGCACACCTTATCTTCAAAATCACAAGTCATCTGAAATGCTTAATTAAAGAAAATACTCAAGCACTTACTTTAACACATAAGAGCATAAGAGCTGATGTATTTATCATGTTTTTTTATGAGTCGGTAATCTAGACAAGTCTACGTCTTAAACAATTTTTGCAGATTTTAAAGAAAAAACGATTTAATACAAAAAAAGCATTTTATTCTCTAAATTTACTCGATACTGTTAAGATTTTTCTAATGAAAATAAATATTATTTTCTAATCTACATTATTTAATATATTAGGAGGTTTTGTAGTAGTCTCGTTTACGTAATCTGCGTGGTAAGTGAAGTTTTCTGTGATTCATATTAATGTTATTCAGATTGTCTTAGAAAACCAAAGAATAATTAAACACTTCTTGTGAAATTGGTGGAAATAATAAGTAGATATTAAAAGATTAAGAACCTTTAGCATTGTGATTAAACTGTTTAGAACTGATTGCTTTAAAATATATTTAAACGTTGATAAACCAAATGGTCAGTAATCAATAATTTCTAAGCTTTGAAACCACAATGACTTTAGCTACTTCTTAAGGGTGTGGATTGTAACAGAAGCAGAGAACTAAACTTGTACTAATAGTCAGGTAAATAATTGTTTCTGTGGAACACTATAAACATTTAATTAAAGATACTGTTTAGTCCGTAATTTTGTTTAATTTGCTGCTCGAATTTATTATAAGACTCAAACGTTCTTAGGACTTTTGTGGTAGACGTTCAACGACGAGGCAAAAACAAAGTCAACATTATTATAAATTAGTTTGTGGTAATATTTTATGCAGTAATAATTTTATTATTGTTAAAAATGTTCTAAAATAATTTATTTATAGCAATAATTTTTCAATACACACACGCACGCACACACGCTCGCACACACACGCACGCTCGCACACACACGCACGCACACACACACACAATATTTGTTAAACTGGTAAGTTATCAGTACATTTGCGCTTCACTAATATCCTTTTGGGGTGCGCCAAAGACGCGCGCAACCCGAACCGCCACCTTCAACCCCAGAACTGGTTCAACCGTTCTGCGCAAGCCGGACGCTATAAAAGCAGCGACTCTCGCCCGATATTAAAATTTGGCATGAATACCAAATTTCCTTTATGGAAAAATGGTCAATGCGGCCTGATCCCGGTTTATAGTTGCAACTGGTCTTGTGTAGCATTTATTATCTATGCAGGGGATAAAGGTGCCAGTCCGGAATACTGGCACTGGTGGTAGTGGTTGTTTCAAGCTCGATAGTAGCTTTCCTTCACGAAGACACTGGTCAGTACTTGACTCAGACACACGGTTAAAGCAGCCTAATGTCGGCCTATGGTTGGAGCTGCTTTTGAGTGGCAATCTTTAACCATACAAGGATAGAAATACTAATCCGAAGAGCACTGGGGTAGTGTTTTTTTCAAGTCTGACGTGGCTTTCTTTTGCGAAGACACTGGTCAGTGCTTGATACAGATTCTGTTTTAAATACTTTTAGAGTATACTTGTGCCGCAAATACATTCAGTTAAGGCCTGTCAGCAGCTTTTCTTTGAGGAAACTCTAATCAACACGGTGACAGCTGTGAGAGCGTACAGTACTGTGCGTTGATATTGTCGTTTTTGTACCACCGGTTGTCTTAACGCGTACAAAGAGGAAAATATAAGTGGCGCTTTCGAACCCTTATTGTTAACCAAGGAGTCGCGAATGGTACATAGATGTTACATTGCTTTTACCATTCGTCGCTGTTTCGTTCTTCACCTCCGCAAGGCCCAAAATTCGGACGTATGTACTAGCAATTCAATATCTGGGGGCACGGCAGTGTCCCCTCCAAGTCGAGCACAGCCGTACCATCCTTTTCTCGAAGCCACTCAGGGTACATTCTATTCCCATGTAATTTCGTTGCGGAAATCCTAAATTAACTAATATTTACACCTATAGTTTATGAACTAGTGCGAGTCCAAGTTCATTAATTTTGTCACTAATACACTCACCGATCATCAAAATTCTAAGGTACTTCTAGCAGACACACAAACTTCAAATTTTGAATTCAGTTAGTGTTTACTCTATAAAGGAAGGCAAAATGGACAAAAATCCCAAAATTTAAGTCCCGTTTTCTAAATTTCAGTCTTGTTTTCTTTGTGGTTGGAATTAAAAAATCAGTCAATATGTAACAACGCTCTCTTTGTGTTGGGGTTAACAATGAACTACTATTCATTAAATTAATAATAATGATTAATCTTAAATTACGTTCAAATAAGGCATCAAATAAGGCATCGCGCTCATGCTGAAGATTGCCACTGTAGGGTTGGAGTGTTCGACGCTTGGGAATGCAGAGGGTGAGGCTGAGCGCTCGAGTAGGGAGTCGAAGTATCAAAGCAAACTCTTACCTATCGTGTTTCTGCACTAATAACAAACTTGTGCGTGGAAGTGCCAAGGTACCTTTCCTACCCAACTTAATCTACCATTTGTAGTAAGTACTTACCAATAATGACACGGGAAGGACATAAACCACTTACCGTAAGAATGAATGTTTCAATGGAATCTAAAATATTGTTGGTAAATGACGATCCTTTTCCACACCGAGTTGTCCCTATACCTGGAGATGGTTCGTGTTTGTTCCATTCTTTGTCATTCAAGATGCCGTATGACTTTAGGCGTGCTATAGTCGTGTATGTGGTAGCGCATTGGTACGAGATGCAACTTTATACGTGTGACGAGCATGGAGACACTTACATTAAAGCTACCACCTACGGTTCCGTATCCTAACTTACAGTAGCCGCCGCTTTGTATCCGTTTACTTTCGAGGTTTACGAAAATGGCAGTTTGAGAGGATCGTTCGGTGATGATACTGGGAAGCCAGTGAAACGTTTACAATTATCTGGTATTTTCTTAGGAAGTCATTATGAAATTCTTCTTCCTAATACTAGTTCTTCTATAGTATCTTCTAATAATCAGTTAAATGAATATACTTTTAATTTTAACTCACCAATTGTTGAAAACTTTCCTAAAAAGGGGGGAAGGCCTAAAAAGGTTAATAGAGGAAAGCCTAAAACTTCGGAACAGTTCGGTTCTCAACAACTTAAAGAAGCAGCTGCTCGTTATCGCCAGAACAACCCCGAAAAACGCAAAGAGACATTAGCATGTTACAGTTCTTCATATACCGAGGTTAACAGAGCAGCTGTAGCGCGTTACACTGTTTCCCATCCGGAAGTTAAGCGAGCATTAGTAGCAGGTTACACTGTTTCCCACCCGGAAGGGCGTCGAGAAGCTGTAGCACGTTACAAAGATTTGCATCCTGAGGTAAATCTTAAATCTGGCGGTAGGAAAAAATCGAACGATAAATTACGATTGCAACTGAAAAATTTCAAACAAAATTACTCAAGCAGTAACAAATAAAATGAAGGACAAATTAGAGGCAGAGAAACTGATAAAGTGCACAGTTCACAGCAGACAACATGCTCTAGGGAACTTTAGTAAAACAATTGATAAAATGAAAGAAAAATTCAAAATATCGTTAGAAAAATTAAGCGCATACCCTCCAGATAGTACGTTACATGACAAGTTGGAAGCATTTCTGGGAAAATCAGAACATAGGAATAACCAGAAATCATATTACACACACGAAGCCTACAAAGTGTATGAAACTAAAGATAAAGCTATTGAAATTGACGATACTGAAAAAGCGGTTGTTGGGGATGTCAGAAAACATAGTAATGGCCTGGTTTGGCCTTGCAGTGATGATTTGTGCGCGCTAAATGACAACATTATCATACAACTAACGAAATTCTTCGGAAACTTAGTTAACAAAACAGCAGTTCAGTATTACGCATTCACTTGAATCTTTAACTTATATCAACACTTTAAAATCGCATTTTCCTTGCCTAAGAACAATTTCAAGAGAAATCTATCACGTATAGAGCGTTTATAAACTTTTGGAAGATATAGATGAGTCATTAGAAAGATCGGACGTAGAAAGAATAAAGGAATACGGAAAATAACAAAAAGTTGGCAGTTTGGTTATGGAAAGTAAAGAGAGATGAGATTATAGATAAACATAAGGCCGCGTTGAAATGTCTGAAACTGAAATGTCTTGTTACTCCAAAGCTTGAGTGCATGTCATGTACCAAACTTTGTTATTCAAGAGATATATCATTCGTGAACTGCTTAAGAAAACCTATTGATACTAGTGTTTGGAGTAATCTACTCGATTATTACAAAAAAATAATCTAAGTCACAGCCCACACATTTGTCACACGTGCTTACAAAAAATTAGAGCAAATCAACTGCCGTCGATCTATGTTCTAAACGTTAGTACTGTTTCACCACAGATAACTGAGTTAAATGACTATGGAAAGATATTAATTCAAGGCGCCAAAGCATTTCAGGTGGTAATGTTAATGAAACCCGTCGCAAACAAATATTTACCTAATCAGCATATGGTGAAAAAAGTGAAAGGCAGAACTTTCCACCTTCTGTTGCCACTTGAAGAAACAATGAAAAATCTCCCTAGACCAGAACAACCGATTACTAACCCTAAACTTTATATCATGGTACGAGGTATGCCGACAAAGTCAAAAATAGTGTGGGAGGATATTGTAGATGTCAACAACGTTTACCAAGCGTTACCATATATATATATATATATATATATATATATATATATATATATATATATATATATATATATATATATATATATAATTAAAAGACCACTTTTCCAGTATCGTCAATAGCTTTATCTTTAGATTCATACACTTTGTAGGCTTCGTGTGTGTAATATGATTTCTGGTTATTCGTATGTTCTGATTTTCCCAGAAATGCTTCTAACTTGTCATGTAAATTCCTATCTGGAGGGCGTGCGCTCAATTTTTCTAACAATATTTTGAATTTTTCCTTCATTTTATCAATTGTTTTACTAAAGTTTCCTAGAGCCTGTTGCTTCCTGTGTACTGTCCACTTAATCAGTTTTTCTGCTTCTAATATGTCCTTAATTTTATTTGTTAGTGCTTGAGTAATGTTTCCTAATTTTTCAGTTGGAATCATAATTTGTCGTTCGATCAGATTCAAGATTTACCTCAAGATGTAAATCTTTGTAAAGTGCTACAGATTTTCGATGCTTTTCCGGGTGGGAAACAGTGTAACGCGCTACAGCTGCTCGGTTAACTTCCGGATGGGAAGAACTGTAACGTGCTAATGTCTCTTTGCGTGTTTTGGGGTTGTTCTGGCGATAACGAGCAGTTGCTTCTTGAAGTTGTTGAGAACAAATTTTAGGCCTTCCTCTATTAACCTTTTTAGGCCTTCCTCCCTTTTTAAGAAAGATTTCAACAATAGGCGAGATCTAGAATTAAAAGGAAAATAAACGAACTGAAAAGAAGAATGGTGCAAGTGAAATATAAAGCAGACGAAGAAGTGAAACAATACGGGAAAAATTATGATCAAAATATAAAGAAAGATTGAAAAGTCTCATTAGATAAAAGCGAAAAGAAAGTCTCACTAGTAAAACTGAATAATTGTAAACACATAGAAAACAATGAGATTTAAAAATAAACTTAGAGCAACAAATTTGTACATTAAAGATGTATCTTATTTTCCGTCATGGATGTATATTGAGAAGGTTGATATTTCTACCTTCTATTTTCACTGCAGGTGGCATATTGTTGTATGTTTAATTTTGTCGTTACTAAAAACCTGTTCCAAATGTTTTTCTTTTGTTTCAACTGTTAAATAGGATATATTTTTCTAACTTCACAAATGTCACTTCTTTTTGTTTGGTGTCATGTAGAGCTAATATGTCAATGTTGTATCTTTCTGCTTCCGGCTTCAAATCTTTTAATGCGCCTTCGTAAAATGTTTCTCTAAAACGTAAGAAATTGGTTCAACTTTTCGTATTTCTAACATTTATTTGCAGTAATTCTTAATTTTTCCTAAATTAGTGTTGGCAACAGAAACAGAATGTTATTTTGATTTTAAAATTGTATAACTTAACTCTAGTATTGTCGACAATTTGGGTTCGTTTTTACAACGGATAATGTACTATTAATTAAGTTAGTAAATATGTATCTGTTCCTACACCATAAAAGGGATATGCAGCGGCCCGATAGCCGCGACTGCCCAGCCAGTCGACAAGGAGCGAGAGCGGCCCACGGTGTACACGAACGCACGGTGTTGCGGCCGAAAAGTGGACTATATCGTAATTTTAAATTTCAAACAAAAGACGAAGCTAAAATCACTAACCTGTAGAAGTGGCGCTTTTCTGCAAAAATCGGTTCCCTGTGCTGTTGGTCCTGGGGGGATCCAGTAAGAGGAAATAAGGGTGTGGGCTAAAAGAAGTCAGAAGCAAAGGAAAATCTGACCGAGTTTTTTTATCGGCAAAAATTTCAACCCCGAAATGCAACCGGGAAAAAAACAACCTCCGGGAAGAGATTAATCTGGTCGCCAAAATATCGAATTCCGCCACAAGATCGTGCTTCAACAAAACGGTTAAGCGGAAATGGAAACTTCTGCCGCCAATCAAACATGCCGGCGAACTCTCGGTCAAAACGCTCTCGGGTTTTAAGCCGGTCGCCCTCTTTCTAAACTATCACAAACTAAATTCAAAACGAAGCGAGCGAAAAGAGCCAGGCAAGAGCCAAGGCGGGCCGAGAGCAGAGGCGAACTCCCGCGGCTCAAACCGCGGCCTTATATATCAGCGTTCCACGTGGTCGTGCAAATTCGCCGCTGCTAAAATATACAGGAGGGAGCGAAATACGACCGGCCCTAATTTAAATTAAAAATAAAAGTAATTGAAGATTGGCGCGAACATTCCCCATCTCCTAAAGCTACCGCTTTCAGCACCAAGAACTACTGCGAGGGACACTCAAACTCCGAAGTCGAACCCAACAAAATTACAATACAACAAACACAATAGGGTTATACGCACCAACCGCCTATCTATAATAAAACAAACAAACAATCTGGATAACTATATACAAACTATAGACAAATGTCGACAAACCACAAACATGACATTATTGGGAATGAAGTAGGAACAGCTTCACCATCGGTCGAGTATGAATTCCCTATCTTTCCCAGGATTAAAACCAAGGTACCTGGTTTCAAAGGCTCAGTCGGTTTTTTCCACGTCCGTCGGACTTGCAACTCGTGTAAATATTCTCGTCTCCATCGCTTCCAAAAATTTTGTACGACCGATCCAACAACTGGAATCGACTTAATCGATTCAGGGGCTGTGGGTGACGACCTCCGCCCGTAAATTTTCCGTAGGTTTCAGGTTAAGAAAGTGAGCCGGAGTCAAGACCTGAAGATCTAACGGATCAGACCTTAATGGGCAAAGGGTCGAATTCAGCAAAGACTCGATTTGAGTCAAAACCGTATTAAGCTCCTCGTATGTCAAAATCTGATCACCAATTACTCGCAACAAATGAGCTTTGACGGATTTAATATTAGATTCCCATAAACTGACAAAGTGAGGAGCGCTGGAAAGTAAAAATTTCCACTGTATTCGATGATGGACTAAGCCGTCACGTAGGGACCGGCGATGTTCGTCGGACTCCAATAACCGTACTATTTCTTTCAACTCGGCCTTTGCACCTACAAAGTTAGTACCTCGAACAGAAAAAATCGTTCGACAACATCTACGCCTGGCCAAAAATCGTTTGAACGCCGCTAAAAACATAGGAGTTGTCAATTCTGTAACCAATTCAATGTGGACCGCGTTCGTGGCCTTCGTGCCTCACGAAGGACGAGCTTTCGACTCTTTTTCAAAGAAATTTTTAACCGCCCTGCGTAATGGACTCCTGTCCCAAGAAATCCCTTTGTCTCTGAAACCCAATGTGGCAAATCTCCCATGATAGGTGACCAATTTTTTGGAAGAACTCTAAAACACCTATTACAAGCACGGACACAAGCTCGTACCATTTGTCGCGCGGACAGAATCCAAAATGTTTCTCAAAGCAACTAGAGTAATAGGTGGGGCCCTGTATGGCAATGAACTCTGTAGAAGTGGTCAATTAATAGTTTTACAAAAGCATCCTTCTTCAGCAAAACGATGGGGTAACGGTGGTCAAAAGGCAACCCCGAATTTTTCAACCGCTCTCCGACACGAATTACGCCGTGTTATAGAAAAAAGTCGTTGTAATTGATCGGAGCAAAGTTTTCATTTTCCAACGCATCAAACTTTTTCCCGAAATGAAATCGTTGCACTACAAGACATAAACACCGCTCTGCTTCATTTAGATTCTCGCCAGAAATACCCTGCCTCGGTGGTAGCTTTTTTCCAAACCTCAAAACTAACACCACCACCCGAAACAAACGCGTATAAGATGAACAACGACCAATTAACGCTGTTATAGGATTTTCGGAAACAAGGAACGCCAACTTTCGGGCTTCAGGAAGCTCGGTTTCGGCATGACTAGTCACCACTCGATTTATCGGCCACGCCCCTGCGGGAGCCCTCAGCCAAGGTAGGCCTTTTCACTACAAGTGATGTTCAAATATTTCCTGTGGTGACAATCCTCTTGATAGATAATCCGCAGGATTTTCCACGCCGTCAATGTGAAACCAAAAGTCAACTAAGGAGTTCTCCTGAATGTCGGCTACTCAGGACAATCTTTGAATCAGAAAACGCAATGATTTTGGACACTATGGTTCGAGATTGCAAAACTGGATGGATCCTTTTCATCAATTTTGATAACAATGTAGCCTCGCATAGTTGAAGTCACGGAACGGATAACACATTTGTTGGCGAAACTTTTGTCTTGGCACAGACGAGATGGACAGCCAACTTGACGCCCATATCAACTCTCGCATATATTACTGCACGCGTCCTGACAAGCATCGGAAAACCCAATCAGCGTCCCAATCTTAGCCATTAAAATAGTCGGAGTTAAAATTCCCAGATCAAACATCTTGGACTTTTAACTCATGAGCCTTTCTATATATTTTAGCGATGTGGTCAGATCGTCTATATACATGTCCTGGGAATGATTTCGGTCGCGATTGGAAAATTTTGTTTCCTCGCCAATTGATGGATTGTTCTCAATGCCAAAAGGAAACACTTAAAGACCCAAGGAAACTGTATTCAATTGAAACACTTCTACAGGACCCTCGGATGAAACTTCCACAGCAGTTTTGATATTTTCGGTCTTCAGCTCGTACCCAAATTTGCCGATACATTTGTTTTATGTCTGACAAGGCAACCGAAAACGGGCGGAAATTTATTAATAAATTCAAGAGGTGGGTTCTTGAACTCCGGGCCAGTAAATTATCTTCAAAAAGACAGACGGCGACGATTGTCCAGCTTAGTGGCGAGAGGACCCGCCGACAAGTCGCTTAAACTCATAAATATAATTATGAATTGACTCATCAAACTTATATTCAACATGAAAAGAGACGGCGGCGATCATCTACCTGAAAGGGATCCACCGACCACCTAAACTCGTAAAGCTGTCACTCAACTTGCCTGGAGAATCTTCTATTCTTAATAATAAATTAATAAATATTCCGTACTAAACAGTATATATTTCAATATGAACAAGTGGTCGATAGCAAAGCTAAGTTTGTTTAAAGTATAATGATATAAGTAGCAGTGATATGTTTGTACAGCTGAAAGGTGGGTGCTTCTAAAACATCAATATTTTGCTGCACAAATCAAAATTTTATGATTCCACCTGTGTCAATATATAATCGTGCCGAATTGAAACCTTGTGTCTTTTACAATATATTTTAGTTTTGGTTACAGCGAAGAGGTTTTAATACTTTTATTATTAATGATAACGTACCAATTTTCTTTATTCTTTTTTTAATATTATGGAAGTAATAACGAAATCTATTTGAATCCTCCAAACAATATCTTTTTTATCCGCATAAACTACAGTACCTCAAAGTTTTTTCCATTACATGATTTTGGGCAAAATTCGATTTGGCTTTCTTATGGCGATTACTTAAAAGTGGTTTTACTTTCAAACAATGAAGGTTCAAAAACTTGCAGTTTTTTAGATTATTTATATAATTCTGGAATTGACTGAAAATATAGTAAAGCACTTAATGTAGCTCTTTGTTAGAGGTGCATTGGATACTACATCATGGATGTGTCATCTTTCTCTTCTTGTAGCTTCTATTATTGCCCTTATTTTATAGTTTGTCTCGTAATTTTTTGTATCCCACACGGAATTTTGCACTATTTTAGTACTTTGCGCGATTATTTTACAGCTGTGTTTAGGCGTTCTATTCCTTAAAAACCTCATTTTCTCTATTCCTTGCGTTATTACTGTTTTAGCATTACCTATTTCAGTTGTTAAGCGTGATTTTAAATTATTATATATGTTTTATTTTTTACCCCTAATATTACACTCTTAAAATATTTAAAATCAATTTTCTAAGTTGAAGTCCATTTTAAAAAGATACGGATGTAAATTTGCATATATACTTTATATGGACGCTCTTAATGTTTGCGTTGTAAATAGACAACAATTAAATTGTTTAGATAATAGAAATATTCAGCAGTGAAATATATACATATACATATATATATATATATATATATATATATATATATATATATATACATATGACAGCCAGCGTGGTCCCGTAGTTGAGGGGCGGGCTGCGATGCTGACGGACACGGGTTCAACTCCCGCTGCTCTCTGATGCCTGGCGGGTGGCCTACTCAGTCACTAGAAAAAAAAAATTGAGTACCTGCGTTCATTCGAAGAAGGACGGTCGTCTAAGGTGCGGTGCTTGCCACATCGCCCCGCATCAGAGATGGTGCGCGACGACCGGGCAGAGAGAGCCTTAACCTCTCAGTTCGCAGGCCATGCTCACGCGGGGCGTAGAGCCTTACCATTATTATTATATTTTATATATATATATATATATATATATATATATATATATATATATATATATATATAATAATGGTGTCGTTATCAATAATATGAACATGCACCAAAGTAGCTTTTATTGTTTTTTGACCATATATCAACTGTTGTACATATGAATTCTGATTCGGAGAAAACATCTATAACCTGAAACTTACATTCATTCATGTGAGCTGAAATTTGTTTAGCCAGAGTCTGACGACAAACAGGAGAAAAGGTACAGTTGGAAACACCTTCCAACATGTTTTAAAATAAAGGCTATCCACTGTACACTACGGACGTCTTTCTTCAATCATGTAGTCATCAACAAGCAGATTAGATTGAAAAAAAAATTGATCATATTTATTTGACAGATAGCTTTGGAATAGCAGTTTTAAAAACTCACTTTCTCATTAGACATGCTTCAGCCCTTGCTGCAGCTATTGAAAATAGGGTGCCTGTTATCATCTTATTCAAATTTTGTTCTTTGAAATCACAAGAAAATAATGTCAGTTTGACATTTTTTTCGGCAGAGAACATAAGCCCAATCTTTCTATTATAGATGCTTTCGCTATAGAATTAAAGTTGGTTAGTTGAGTTTGAAAAATAATGTAATGAAAATTTTTAAATAAAAGAAATTGTTTATATATCTTTACATGCGTTAGAAAATTGGATGTTGCCTTGGGAGATGCATTTATTAAACTGACGTTTGCATCTACACATATTTGCCATTTTGCTACGATTTTGTCATTACTTGAAACAACATATAATATACTACAATTTAAAACCAATGGCAATTTTCCATTGTTCATTCTAACTTGTAGAGTTTACGCACTTTTAGCAAATGAAAATGAAATGCTGATTATTTCAAAGATGGGACAAACTTTCTAATCTGTAACAACTATGGAGAAAAGTAATTAACCCTCTAGTTGGATAGATACCTACCTGGCATTGCAATATTTAAACTACCTAAATGGGTTTAAAATGTAAAATTTATAGACGTTCTATTCCAGCAACTAGAAACTCAAACACAATTATATTAACTGTAATTGAATTACTATCAAATTACAATAGATGACACAGTAATTGAATTACGTTTTCAAGTAATTTTAATTAATTATTTATAAACACTGTTTATAGGTAAAGGCATCCAACAAAACAAGAGGAACCCATTTACAATTTTATTTAATGCTCAAAGTATACTGTAGGCTATTGAAATTGAACATTTAAGAGTACATCCCTATATAGCGATAAATAAGAAATGTAATAAGACAAGAATTACAGACAGTACAAATTTATAACAAACAGTCTAACCATTGAAAGTACAGAACTAATGTACTAAAAAAGAAAACTAAATAAAAGACCTAAAGACAGAACAATGAAGGGATAACTATAGTAAAGAAATAAAAATGATTTGGTTAAAGGTAAAAATTACATTAAAAGAAAATAATTTAAATCAATTTATACAAAAGTATTCTCATTTTTACAAAAATTACAGTGTTACAGAAATTAGATCAGGCATTAGATGGCCTCTGTAGTACGTTGGCCAGTGACAAGCCGGTGTTCTCTGCCAGGTAGTCGGCAAACTCTTGATAAGGCGTCTTGGTCAGCGGCATTTGTTTCCACAAGTCAGGCGTAAGATAAGTATACGTCTTGGCAATAGCTGCATAGGTAGCTTTTGCAAAATTACCCCATGTGCCTGTTGCTCCCCTGGCAGACGTGTAGCAGTCCTCGATGCCAGCCATCTGCAGCAATTTCTTTGCCACAGGGGCAGCCACAATACCAGTACCACGCGGTGCCGGAATCAGTCGCACAGCAACAGAACCACATTTTCCTGTGACCTATAAATTCCAAACATGAGAAGACTGCAATCACTGCTGAAACTTTACAACTCACCTTGCAGGGCACTGTGTGTGGCTTACCGATCTTATTGCCCCAATATCCTTTACGTACAGGCACAACAGACAATTTAGCCAGTATAATAGCTCCATGAACAGCTCTCGCCACTTCCTTGCTGCAGTTTACACCCAAACCAATATGGCCCTTGCTGTCTCCAATAGCAACAAAAGCCTTAAAACGGGTACGTTGACCTGCATGAGTTTGCTTCTGCACAGGCATGATCTTCAAAACCTACACGAGATTAAGATGAAATTACGAAATACTTTAAAAAACGTCATTAAAGCACTAGAATTTCATTATGCAAATCAGAATATTAGGCTATCATAGGATAAAAATCCTCTGGTGGAAACCGCAAAAGTGAGATATTGTTCATCATTTATAGACTTACACTATCGGATAACATTTTATCAGTCAACATACCTCATCCTTCAACAAGGGCCCAATGAAGTGGTCTATGATTTCGTGCTCTTTAATCGGCAGCGAGAAGAGGTATATTTCTTCAAGGGACTTGATCTTGCCGTCATGCACCAGCCGACCCAGCTTGGTCACTGGCACCCATTCCTTCTTATCTTCCTTGCCGCGACCACGACCCTTGCCACGGCCTCGAGCGCCGCCACGCCCACGTGCATTACCAAAACCGCCTCGAAAACTACCTCTGGCTGGAGCAGCGTCTGCCATACTATCACGCACGAATAAACATGATTATCACAAAAACGGCAGCTACGTTACTTCAAGGCTAACCACAGCACTTGCATAAAAAATGTAAGGTTAAGTTTAAAAAAATAAGAAAATTTATGTAATTTATGGTCCTGTATACAACTATGCATTGCACATTTAATATACAAAAACTAAAACACAAAATAAAACTCAAAAAGAAAATTTATAATGTAAACTTACTTTACTTGTTCCTCCTACAACGTACAAAGGTGGAAAGATGGCCGCTGTGCGTTGCGTCCGCTTACATTGGCAGAGGAAGTGACGTCATAAAAATTGGTTTATATAAAACTGCATCAAACTATGATATTTATAATAGTATCAATTAAGCAAATATACACGTAAATATAATTAAACTTAGTTTTATTTGAAAAATAATAATAATAAAATAACATTATTATATAGAGTAAGTCAAAACCAAATTCTAATAATTTCTTAAAAATCTATTTACAAATCAACATTTTTATTATTGATTTCTTTACATTTACTAATTAGATTATCGAGAGTAGCGACGTTTAAAATTAGTAACTTTTGAATCATATTTAAGTTCAGAAATACAGGGTGGACAAGAGGAAACGCATGTTTTTCACAATTGGATAACTGAAGCCTGGTCTTATTAAAAAAATAAAAACTTGCATTCAGTGATAGCACTTTTATTGCATTTTTGAAATCTATACATACATACATACTATCTGCATACGTTAATTAGGTTCGAAAAATAATGTCTTGGAGATAACGTCCTTCTTGCCGCACACAAAGTTGGATTCTCTCCTGAAAATTACGCACGGTTCTCCCCAACATGTTGTTCGGTATAGCTTCAATTTCGCGACGAACTGTGCGGGGCTTGGTCATGTGTAATCTTGATTTTAAGCAGCCCCACAAAAAGGAGTCACACATCGACAGATCGGGTGAGCGCCAAGGAACATCATCAAATCGAGAAATGATATGTCCTGGGAACATTTGTCGAACCACTTGCATAGATGCTCTCGCCGTGTGAGCTGTGGAACCGTCCTGTTGGAACCACATTTTCCTCATATTCACTCGGCGCCGTACAAATTCTGGATGCAAGAAGTTGTTTAACATTTTGACGTAGCACGCTGATGTCACAGTAACTGCAGTTCCTCCTTCTTCAAAAATGTGAGGTCCATTAATTCCTATCTTGAAGATGCCGCACCACACTGTTAATTTTGAGCTGCGGAGAGGTTTTTGGTGTAGTCTGTGTCGGTTCTCCGACGCCCAGTACTGACAGTTCTATACATTAACGTCACTTTCTAGATGAAAGTAGGCTTCATCACTCAGGAATACTATGACATCTGCATCTTTTGTAAGAATACCGTCCATTATGCGACAAAATTCTCTGCGCTACACAAAATCTCTTTCACTTAGCTGCTGGACAATCATTATTTTTGTACGGGTGCAATTTAAGATCATCATGTAAAATGTGATGAAGCAAACGACGTGACATACCCAGCAATATAGCCTGCCGCCTGGCGATCGTTTCGGACTAGCAAGAACTCCCGTTCTCACTCTGTCTACATTTTCCAGATTTCGAACTGAACGGGGAAGACCAGGTGTTTTTTTTATCACAGATCCAGTACTTCTAAACGCTGAAACCCATCAGAGTATAGTGTTTCGATCTGGTACTGCATCTCGACGTCCAACATTAGAGTTTCGACGGAAAAGACGTTAAGCCGTGACCACAAAATCATTGTTTCTAAAGAACTGCTCGGCAGAACATACAATGCTCTACGCTCCATAGCGACTAAAACTCCATTGTCTGAGCAGTCTGCCAACGGTCGCTCAAGGTCAATACCCCGACTCGTCGCCGAGTACTAGTGGCTCAAAAAACATGCGTTTTCTCTGCTCCACCCTATATAAGAGTTAATTATAATACAAATATGACAATATATAAATGAAGTCGCTAATAAAAATTGTGCAATTTTTTTAGCAAAGGTTTAGTTCCAAATAAATGTATTTCTACATTGACACAACATCCAAGCACTTAAAACTTATAAATTTTCAAAGGTAAGTAAATTTGCTACTCACTCTGTAGTGTCGATAATAAGCAATTTTGAAGCATCCTAATACATAAATAATTGGAACATAACCTCTATAACGCCACAAAAATTATTTTGCAACCAAGTAAATACTACCCAGTTTTTCTGATATAATTTTCTTGTCTTCAACCATTTAATTTAAATAGTAAATAATTATGGCATCCAAAAGGAAGGAACTAAGGTTTATTCTAAAAACTACACGGTTGTGTCGGTAAAATTTTATTGTTTTAAATTTGAAATTCTTCCACTATATAAACCGTAAGCAATTTCGATCAGATTCGTTGATTTCAATCATAATGTTCGTATGTCCGATACTACTCCAATATTATTCATACGGAAGATAAGCAAAATAAAAAGAACGAGCTCCAACAAATTAGAGCCATTTTCTAAACATTCATTTAATGATGGGGCATGTCCAATTTTAGATGATGCGCTGAAAACTGGTCAAACGAGAAATGTTTTACTGTCAATTTTAATTACTGCCCTATGTGGCAATTACTTCCAATTTAGCTCCCACCGTCAAATGTTGAAATAATGTCTTAAGCTTTCCAGGCCTCAAATACGTCATTATATTTCTCGTACTACTTAAGAAATTTAGTTTAGTTGAAGCTGAAGCTAAATTGTGGGGGATGGCTTTAACTACATTGATCCATGGAAAACTAACCGAATATTTGACATCGGGCATCGGGCATCGGACATTAGTAAAGTGTTGTTGGGCAGCCAAATCCTTCTCTTTCTGGGTCTTCACTTCAATAAGATCACGAATACCAATCGATTCTAAATTCCCACGTTTAGTAATATTGGTAGTGGAAAGCATGAGCGTCGTATATGATTTAGTTTAATTTATTTTTCCACCAAGGTCCTCCCAAATTTAGTTTCCATAGCACTGAGACCATTTTTCAACTGAACCACTTTCTCAGTTAAAATAAATTTTTTATTACCAGCTCCGATTTTAATGGGTTTCTTAGGATCCAAATCACTCCCAAAATTTTCTTTCTCTTCAATTCTGACATCCATGGACCACTTCTGAGAACGTGAAATGCTTACACAAATAATGTCCTGATCGTACAAATAAATGGACTTTATAAAATTCTCTGATAAATTGATCAAATCAACATTGCAAACATTGCGCACATTTTCAAGTACTTCAGTTTCTCTGAACACAACATGGTTGAAAATAATAACTCCCTAATCCTAACCAACCCGAGCTTTTCTACAATACTCTTCTTAATGTATGAGCCCTGTGATCTACAACCAACAAAAGCATGAACCACTTTCTAGTACTTGATACGATGATTCCATAACTTGAAAACAATTGTCTGTAAAAAAACTACTTCAATGGTACAGTTTAAGTTGGACAGAGAAGTGGGTATTAGAACTGGCGTTAAACTTGGGCATGGGGTCTTACTATTTTTGGTTATCTAAAAACACAAGATTGCCAAATGGTCCTGCCCAAACAAAATACACCTCACGAAAGTTTTACATCTCTTTATAATATGACCCACTCTAAAACAACGGAAACAAGCCTTCTTAGATTTAATTTTACTTTGCTTCTCCTCTGTCGTCATATTCTGGGCCTTAAAACAATCTTTAGACTCGTGAGATTTGTCACAGAAAATACAAATATTGGGTTTGGAGTGAGGACTGGAACCACTGAGTAATCCTGCTGCTTCAAGTTTGAATACATGCTTATAGATCAACAAGGATATATCCTTCTCTTCTAAAGTACTTTCAAGCCCTGCTTTTCCCAGCTTCCTCTACTCTACGTTATCAATTTCGCTCTTCAAGAACTTCATCAGAAAATCTAGTTCACTCTTTAGTAAAGTCAAACGCAAACCATCTTTGCCATAAAGGGGACATCGTTGTCAAAGAGTAAAATGTCTTTTGGTGAACTAGGCACAACCATTGGGACTAAGAATTTAACCACCTGCTCGAGAGTAACTTTTAAGGACTCCAACGAACAAAGATGAGATTCCAAACGATTGTAGAGTGTGGACAATTGCATCTTTTCCTTCGTTCTATTCACCATAATCATCTTAATTAATTCTCTGAGATAAACTTGCTTTAGAAGTTTAGGATTACCAAACTTCACTTTTAAGGACTGAACAACTTTGGAGTAATTCTCTTTAATGTAGGGATAACTATTTCTGCTGTTCTGGCAGCATTTCCCATAGAATGCTTCAAATAATGGAACTTGTCAACTTCGTGAAGAACAGTATCCTCATCAATTTTTTGGAACTGAGCCCACTAACCTAATCAGTCATATAATACTCCAGAAAATTTCTGCAGTCCAATTTTTGGCAATTTGAAGTTTTGCTTCTAAGATTAAGCCCTTTGAAAAGAATTAGTGGGACTAACTGGACAAAGGACTTTGTTAGCTCTGTGATTCCACTATTCTCAATTTTAAGATTGCATCAGTAATTTTAGTATCGTTCAACATTTCATTTAACAGCTTCTTGATCTACTGGGTCCTTTGCAAATTTAGCTTCCAGGGAATTTACCAAATTTGTTACAGATGATTGAACTGGATCTCTCGTCTTCTTTATTTTGTCCATTCTGGGTTAATTACAACAAATACCAAGAACTAATTAAAGGTTCAAAATAATGAAAACCAGAACTTCTTGATATCGATAAACACGGATCCAATTTTTCAAGCACGTTGAGACAACGCCATCCAATAGATTACATTGGGGTCACCAGAAAATGTTGAGAAGAGTATGCTTCCCTATTTAGCACAGGTCTTTCTCCAGGAGATAGAAGCCCTGGATATGAATTTCCAACTGCTTGACTATTTAGCTAACCATAGATCAACCACTTTCCCGGAATAATTAAACTAGTTTATTGTCAAATGACAAAAGGCAAACTTAACAATTAAGAAAGTCAAAATTAATACAACAAAATAATCAGTTGGTAGTTCAGTAGTCTAAAGTAATTACGTACTTGTACTACGTCTTCCCTTGTCGAGATCTATAACTGTAATGCAAAATATAAGAATTAAAGTCACAATAAAAACGGCGGCAGGAAAAATTCATGTTTCCATTTGGGAAACATAAAACGTTAAACTAGTGGAGGGAGTAAAAACCCAAACAATTCATAACTTAAAATAAATAATTTTATCTATATCTGACATCGACTATTAGTATCGTTGCATAATTATTTGGGGATCTACAAAACCATCACTTTTTAAAGGCACTACTTAAAACGAAACTTTACTGAGATCTAAAACACCCACTTTATTTTAGGGCGGCTAGTTTTAAAGTTGTCGTTAACTTAAGCTAGGAGCTTAACAAAACCATATCTGTTAACCGCAAGACATATGGCGGAGGTTTATTGAAAATGGGGCACCTGCTAAGGTTTAGGTCGACCATTTCTATGATTATCGTTGTATAATTATTTGGGGCTTTATAGAACCATCTCTCGTTAAAGGTAATGCTTGTCGCAGAATTCTAGCGAGTCTGGAAGTCTTCACAATATTTTAGGGCGGTTATTTTTAAAGCCCTCATTGAATAACTTTTAAAAGCTTAACAAAACCATATCTCATTAATGGCAAAACATATTTGCGGAATTCTAGTGAAAATGGGTCTCTCGTGCAGCTTTAGAGCGACTACTTGTATGGTTGTTATTGTATGATTATTAGAAGATTCTTAAATATATATCTTGTTAACGACACTTGTTACAGAAGAATTTATTTAGCCAGCGTGGTCCTGTGGTTGAGGGGCGAACTGTGATTTTAACAAACCCGGTTTCATTTCCGGGGCTCTCTAATGCCTGGCGGGTGGCCTACTCAGTTACTAAAAATAATTGAATACCTGCGTTTACTCGAACAAGGGGTAATAATGGCGGTCGTCTAAAGCGCATCAGAGATGGTGCGCGACGACCGGGCAGGGAGAGCAAACATATGATAGCCTTAACCTCTCAGTTCGCAGGTGCTTCCACGCGGGGCGTAGAGCTTTACCATTATTATTATAGAGAGACTCGTGAAAATCTGCTAAAATCTTAACAAAACCTTATCTAACTAACGGCAAGGCATATGGCGGAGCTTTATTGGAAATGGAGCTACCGCAGCTTTATTACACTTAATATTAAAATTCACTAAAGCCACAAATTGACTGACTGAAACAATAAATGAAAATGTCTTGAAAACTAGTAACTCAGATAGACTACGTGCTGTAACACTGTAAATTTTAACAAAAAGCGATATCTACTTCAGAATAATTGGAAGGCACATGCAGACGAATACATTCCAGCAGTTTTAAAGCAGTTTTATCAATTCTATTTTAGAATATTTGAGATGAATAAAAATGATTAGAATTTTGAATTGCGTTGTGTTAGCGAATAATTCAAGAAACAACCTCGCCCATAGGAGGCTACGCCTCTGTATTAGAAGAATTTCCTGGAGGGTCATGTAAGTTTTTTAATATTTTTATGGGCATTTATGCAAATTTAAAATAAACCCGTTTTGGTATAAAATTAGAATGAGATTTTTCCTCGTTTTAGTTTTCATTGGGCTAGTTGTTCTAGTATTTTCAATTGTTTTACAAAGATAAAATTTTAAGTTAATTTACTAACTTTTTGCATGTTGCATGGGATTAATAAAGAATCGTTCAGAGATGCTAAATGCCGATTTTGCTAAAGTTTAAAATTTTTCTTAATTTACCTGCCCACCAATATATAACCTAAATACTGTGACATGACATACATCCAACGAGGCTTAAACTCGCCCACGAACTAAGTTTCCGGATAGGGGAGCATTTCTCGTAACCAGTCTACCATAGCGGGACGCTAATCTTATATACGTTATAGATTTTGATACGCTGATTACAAAAACAAATATTTTTTAAGTTTTTTTTCAGCCATTGATGTTCATCACTACAGAACATAGGCCTTTTCTTGAATTCTTTTAGAGTTTTTGCAATTCAATTGAGTATTTGGCATTTAAACATTTATAGTGACCGTATCAATATTAGACCTGTTTATTTCTATAAACAATGTAATAATGACTTAGCAATCGCATGACAACATAATAACAGAAGCATAATCTACTATTTAAAATAGTCCTAATTGAACATAGCGCTAGCAGGCCTATGCAATATGTAAACAAGAACAAATAAAGCGCTCAGAGCGCTAATATTAGATAGATATATTAATGACATCCCCAAAGACCGCTTTTCCAGTATCGTCAATTTCAATAGCTTTATCTTTAGTTTCATACACTTTGTGTGTGATATGGCTCATGGTTATTCCTATGTTCCGATTTACCCAGAAAAGCTTCTAACTTGTCATGTAAAGTACTATCTGGAGAGCATGCGCTCAATTTTTCTAACGATATTTTGATTATTTTTTTTATTTTATCAATTATTTTACTAAAGTTTCCTACAGCCTGTTGTCTACTGTGAACTGGCCTTCCCCCCTTTTTAGAAAAGTTTTCAACAATTGGCAAGTTAAAAATAAAAGTATATTCATTTAACTGATCATTAGGAGACAGTCTAGAGGAACTAGTATTAGGAAAGAACACTTAATAATGAATAGCGGCCGCTATAAGTTCGGATACGGAACTGTAGGTGGTAGTTTTGGCATTGCCGTCGAGTACAGGTCAGCGTTAATGTAAGTATCTCCATGCTCGTCGCACGTATAATGTTGCATCTCGTCCCAATGCGCTACCACATACTTGACTATAGCACGCTTACTGTCATACAACGACTCAATATTCCCATACACAGAGAATGACAAAGAATGGAACAAACATGAACCATCTCCAGGTATAGAGACAACTCGGTGTGGAAAATGATCGCCATTTACGTACAATATTTCAGATTCCATTGAAACATTCATTTTTACGGTAAGTGGTTTATGTTGTTTGTGTGTTATTATTGGTAAATACTTACTACAAATGGTAGATTAAGTTGGTAGAAAAGGTACCTTGGCACTTGCACGCACATGCTTTTTATTAGTGCAGAAACACGCTAGGTAAAAGTAGGTACCTAAAACGAGTTTTTGCAGTTCAAGCACAACGTAGATAAGTACGAGTAAGGTATCTATGCCCTAAAATTATCCAAACAACATCAAAATCGCTAGCAAATAATATTAGTAGACAAATAAGTAAGCCTTACAAACCAATAAAATAATAGCAATCGAAATTATAAAACGATAATGGCAACTTTTTTTTTTTGATAGCTCTCTCCTATATTACTTCCTGGACCATTGGGAGATGTAAGTCCATATGCAGCGTGTTGTTGGATACATACCACGGCGCATTTGTAATCTGACGTAATATTTTTGATTGAGTACGTTGGATTAATGCGATGTTTGATTTGGATGCACAGCCCCATAACTCTACTCCATACATCCAGATTGGTTTTATAACAGTCTTATAGATTAGGGTTTTGTTTGCAAGCGATAATTTTGAACGTCTTCCAATTAGCCAGTTGAGTTCCTTTACTTTTAGATAATGGCAACTTATAGGTAGCGTTTCGGTTCACATCCAAACAGCATGTGGGCGCTCGTGCTAATTAGCGAGGCTGCCGTTTGATTTGATACTTCGTATTCCTACTCGCGCGCGCAGCCTCACCCTCGCGTCGTCAAGCGCCGCACAATCCAACCCTACAGTGGTAAGCGTTAGCATGAGCGCGGTGCATTATTTGAACTTAATTTAAGATTAATCATTATTATTAATTTAATAAATGGCATTTCATTGAGTTTAATGAATAGAATTTCATTTTTAACCCCCAACGCAAAGAGAACGGTGTTGTATATTGTCTGATTTTTTAATTCCAACCGCAAAGAAGACAGGACTGAAATTTAGAAAACGGGAGTAAAATTTCGGGATGTTTCAGTTTTGCCTTCCTTTATAGGCTAAACACTAACTGAATTCAAAATTTGAAGTTTGTGTGTCTGCTAGAAGTACCTTAGCATTTTGATGATCGGTGAGTGTGTCAGTGACAAAATTAAAGAACTTCGACTGGCAATAGTTCATAAACTATAGATGTAAATATTAGGTAATTTGGGATTGTAGATAGTTTTATTATGTCCTCTTGGTCACTAAAAATTCAGGCTTCTAGCTTTTTCTACAACAAAGTTACAGGGGGGTCGATTGTACCCTGAGTAGCTTCGAGAAAATGATGGTACTATTTTCGTTTTGATAATTCCGAAGATTTTTCATCAATTTTTATTGTAAGCTTTTTTAAAAGTGTTTATATATATATATACGTCTTCATTTACAAGTTAAAGCCGTCTTTTGCATCTAAAGCGTCAAAAGTATTTATCTTGCTAATGTTCATGGATTAAGTTTTGGCTTTCCATTTTCTCACGTACTCCTTGAGCCCAGAATTTAGGTAGTCGCCCTCTTTTCCTTCGCTTTCAGAATTTCCAGTGTTGGTGATAGACAACACCCTTGTCGAAATTCTTTGGCAACATCAAATGATTGTGATACTGTGTTTCCTATTGTGAGTCTCTATCTATTGCCGATCTTTTTTGTGCCACTTGATTGAGAGTAAAAATATTGTCTATGCAGGATCTGCTAGCGACAAAACCGAATTGGATTTCTACGGTACCAACTATACTTTCTATCCTTTGTCCATATTCGTCCATACAATCTTTCTGTTCATGGTGTTATTGTAATATCTCGAAAATTATGACATTTTGCTCTATTTTCCTTTTTATGTATTGGACTAATGTAACCCAATTTTCATTCCATAAGGCACCTATTAAAAAGCTGCTGTAATAATTCGATGCGCCTACTAGAGGCGTTTTCTACTGATTCACTAGGGATATCTCTCGCACCTTATGCTTAATTATTTTTAAGTTGTTTTTGAATTTTCTTTTCTGTTTTTCTTTTTGTTTCGCGTGTAATATAATTTAGTGGACTTGACTAGTTTGTTGTTTTACATATCTCGCCTGTTTTCCGTAAGTAAAGCTTTGTAAAATTCTTTCCATTTATTAATTTGTATTATTTATATATTTGATTTTCGTCGATTTTATTTCACTAAGAGTTTTTAATACTTACCAGGCTTCTCTAATTCTTGTTCCTTCTATAGTATTTTTCACTTCCCTACATATATTATTCCATTGTATATTTTTTGCAATAATTACATCTTTCTTTACTTGTCTTATTTTTTCATGTATTTCTGTCAGTTTTCTTGCTCTTGCGTTGCCACGCATTTTAATTTTTTTTCTTTGATGTTTCCTTCTGGATCTTTATTTTCCCAATAATTTGTTTTTACTTTAGTTCTCATCACTCCTAACAATTCGAATGCCGCTTAATACATTACTTGTTTTATTTTATTACAATTATGTTTTATACTGCTTTATATATCTTCAGTTAATTTGTTTGAAAGTCTTAATTTAGATAAACAGTTTATTGACTTGTCCCGTAGCATATTTAAATTACATTTTGTACTTTAAAAGTTTGTTTCTTTTGATTTTTCTTTTTTGTTTGGTGTATTTTTTCTTATTTTCAAGTATATTTTTGCTTTACGTATCATGTGATCCGTTCCACATTCAGGCCCTCTTAGAGTTTTCATATCATGTGTTTTTATGTTTGTTTCTTGTCTTTGCATTAGGTAATCTATTATAGACTTTAGTCTACATGTTGTTCGATACCATGTGTATTTATACTTATCGAATGGTTAGAAATGATCGTTCAATATTTTTAGATTAAATCTGTTACATGTTCCTATTAATCTACACTTATTATTGTTAACTTCTTCGCCAAATTATTTTATTACTGGATCATCTCTTTCGTTTCCTGTCCTTGCATTTAAATCTCCTAAGATTACAATTTCTTTTCTTATCCAATTTCTTTTAGTATAGAAGTTAGGTTATTTTCAAATTCATTCTTTGTGTTTTGTTTGCGTCATCTGTAGGAACCTATTATGCAAATGGTGTACCCAACTATTTATAGCTCAATAGTCATTAATATTTCGTTTACCTCTTCCCAGTGTTTAATGTGATTTTTGTGTTTTACACACACACACACACACACACATATATTTATTCTGGGTTTATATGCTAAATTTTGCTAATTTTCTTTAAATTAAATTTGAAAATAAAGATTATAGTTGGATTAATTATTATCTAAATGGATTATTTTATGATCTCACCAACGTGGAGAACAAAACTTAATTTAACTCCATATTCAAGGAAGTGGGAAATAATTTAGAAATAGTTTCCAGTCTAAATTTGTTTTTCTTGATTATCTTCATGAATAAATAACATAATTAAAAAAAATGGGGTTAACCGAGAAACCAATAAGAAGTAACTTTCCAGACACTCACGCTCAGTGCCGAAGCCCGAAACTTATTAATTAGCCATAAACTAATTTTATCGTTTATACTACATTGCCTTGTACTATCGTGACTACTACATTTCCTAGACATTAGTGCAAGTACTACATGGTTGTAAATTCGCCGGTTATTATTTTCTTGATATCATTTTTCATCGCCTTGTGCATGTATATTGGCGAAATTTTTGGTTTGCAGTTAGATCGTTGTAGATTTAAATTTCTGGTTGGCTCTTCGTTAAATTTATTTTCATTATTTAGTGAAATGTAGGTGTGTAGGGTGATTGTTAGAGGTAGCACCTCTACTTCCAGTACTGTCGGGCTATCCGGGTAACTGGGTAGTCGTACTGGGGTTTTGGTCCTCAACAATCACTCAACTCTCGTTTATGGCTTCTAGTAGCTGTAAAGATAAAACAGCGGCCACACACCGGTAAACTGTATCGACATACAGGCTAAACTAAATGAGGGGCAACTTACAAGTATTGAATTTAATGGCCCTGGTTGAAATAACTTTTGAAGATGGAAGCGGGTCTCTCAAAAAATAAAAAAAAAACTGTAAGTGAAGGTGGTAATCGAGGAGATTGGAACAGCTTCACTTATGGAACCTGATGGCGGCAGCGATGGACGCTACAACCGGCAATCAGTACCGCGATACAGAAGGCAACGGAAAACCACTGTATTATTGTTCCAAGAAAATTACATGGCAGCACGAAACTTAATTATGGCTCCCAGTCCTCGGCAGGTTTTAAGTAACCAGGGGGTGCTAAGAATCCCCGAGTGGAAAAATATTAATTCAACCATTAAAATAGGCACATGGAACGTCCGTAGCCTATATTCACCTGGAAAATTAGCAAATCTCATCCAGGAGATGAAAAGAATAAATTTACAAATTTTAGGAATCAGTGAAGTACGATGGCCTGATTCTGGAATTCTAAGATCTGATGACAAAATCATATATTACTCAGGAAACCAAGACAAACATACAAATGGAGTAGCAATTGTAATAGACAGTAAACTAAAGCAACATGTCCAAAATTTTATACCATACTCTGACAGAGTCATGCTCTTACAGTTGAAAGGCAATCCTGTCAACATAAATATCATTCAAGTATACGCTCCACCAACGAAAAGATCTAATGCTGAAGTTGAAGAATTTTACTCGCAAATTAGAGACATGACACGTTTGACAAAAAAACAAGATATAAACATCATAATGGGTGATCTGAACGCAAAATTGGAAGTGGAAAGTCAATGACATTGTAGGTAAATACAGCATAGGAGAAAGAAACGAACGAGGAGATCGGCTAATCCAATTCTGCCAAGAGGAAAATTACGTAATAAGCAACTCATGGTTCAAAATGCCAATTCGCAGACTATATACTTGGACTTCTCCTCAAAACAGGAAGGACAACATAGTTAGAAATCAAATCGACTATGTGCTTATAAATAAAAGATATCGAAGCAATATACTAAGTGCTAAGACATACCCGGGCACAGACATTGGATCAGATCACAACCCCATAATCATCAAAATGCGAGTTAGACAGAAAATAATTATCAAAAAGAAGAAAACAAACAAAAAACTAAACGTGGATAAACTCCGAAATGCAGAAACAAAAATACAAGTATGAAATAATATAAATAAAGAAATAGCAAGTTTGATAAGTGATGGCTCACAAATAACAGGGAGCACACAAGAAGATATTGAATGTTTATGGCAAAAATTGAAAACAACGATACACACAGTTGGAAATGAAAGTCTGAAATTCAAAGGAGAAGAGAACTTTAAACAGAAGTGGATGACGAAAGAAATATTAGACCTAGTGGATAGACGGAGAATTGTCAAAAATAGCAATGAAACAGAATACAAACAAATAAATAGAATTATACAAATTAAAATTAAAGATGCAAAAGAAAAATGGATGTGCGACAGATGTACAGAAATAGAAAGCTTGAACGAACAACACAACATGTTTGGTCTATATAAGAAAATAAAAGAAGTTGTTGACACCAACAGAAAGAAAACACAAATGATGATAAGAGATGACAGCAACAAAATAATAATGGACGATACTGAGAAAATAAGAATCTGGGAACGAAATATAGAAAAATTGTTTGACGACGAGAGACCAGAAACAATTATACAGAACAGAGGAGAAGAACAAAAAGGACCCACAATTCTAAAGCGAGAAGTAGAGAATGCAATACACCAAATAAAAATAGGAAAAACCCCAGGACCGGATAACATATATATGGAACTAATTAAACTAATAAACGAAGACAACCTAAAGATACTAGTTGATTTGTATAATAAAATATATGAAACGGGTAACATTCCAAATGACTGGTTGGAATCAACATTTATTACTTTGCCTAAGAATGCAAATGCGAAATCTTGCAATGAGTACAGATTAATAAGTCTCATGAGCCATGCCCTTAAAATACTCTTGAAGATAATGCAAAACCGAATATATAGAAAATGTGAAGAAGTAGTGAGTGACAACCAATTCGGCTTCAGAAATGGGATGGGAACGCGTGAAGCTCTCTTCTGCATACAAGTAATGATGCAGAAATGTAGAGATCAGAAAAAAGATGTGTATCTGTGCTTTCTCGATTATGAGAAAGCATTTGATAAAGTAAGATACATCAAACTCATAGAATGTTTGGAAAACATTGGCTTAGACGAAAGAGACATAAAACTAATCAAACATCTTTGTTGGAACCAACGTGCTAAAGTAATGGTAGAAGACACTGAAACAAACAACGTAGAAATTAAACGCGGCGTACGTCAAGGCTGCATACTGTCCCCAATGTTATTTAATCTCTATTCGGAAGTAGTTTTTCAGAACGCCTTACACAACTGCAATTTAGGAATAAAAATAAACGGGGAAACGATAAATAACATAAGATACGCGGATGACAGCGTACAAATTGCAGACAACCCTAGAGCATTACAACAGCTAATTAACAAAGTATACGAAGCAAGTTTACAAATGGGCCTAACAATTAATACTAAGAAAACAAAAATCATGCAAGTGAGTAAAAATCCTAGGGGTATAAATTTTACAATTGATGGCAACGCTTTAGAAGAAGTTGGAAAATTCAAATATTTAGGTTGCTGGTTAAACTCAGATCTAAACTCAAATATAGAAATAAGGAGTAGAATAGAAATAGCCAGGCAAGGATTTATAAAAATGAAAACAATCCTGACAAATAAAAATCTAAATTTACAAATCAGATGGAGAATGGTAAAGAGTTATATATGGTCAATATTGTTATATGGAACGGAAGTCTGGACACTAAATAAACACGAGATAGACAAACTGCAAGCCTTTGAAATGTGGTTGATGAGACGAATACTTAAAATCCCATGGACAGCCAGGATTACAAACCAAGAGGTATTACAAAGAATGAACTGTAATAGAGAAATTATAACTACCATAAAAAGAAGAAAACCCGCCTACTTGGGACACCTACTAAGAAATAAAAAATATAACCTACCCCAACTTATCATACAGGGTAAGGTTGAAGGCAAACGCGGAAGGGGTAGAAGGAAAACTTGTTGGCTTAAGAATATAAGGCAGTGGACAGGCATGAATGTTCAACAAATATTTAGAGCAGCTGCAGAAAGAGAAACATTTGCCAATGTAATCGCCAACCTCTATTAAGAGAAGGCACGACAAGAAGAAGAAGTGAAATGTAAAATATATTTTGTGTGAATAAATCTTTGGTTAACCACATGTGGCGTGTTTGCACCTCTGTTAAAGATGGAGTTCACTCATCAAATTTGCGCTTAAACCGCGCTTGTGAGTTTATGTTAGTTGCATTAAGCGTGGTGCTTAGTTTTTCAAATTATATATATAAAAAAAATTATGAGTGGAGCTGCTGCTGCTGCCGCTGCTGCTGCTGTCACACAGGTCAAAGGTCAAATCGTTCGTGCCTTTCCGTGCCGACCCGAGCGCCTCCGAAGGACAAATTTCGGCCCGGTGGCAGGCGCGACTGTGGAAATATATTTCCGGAACCGCAAGCAATGGAAAATTTTCGTTTGAGAGGGGGTAATAAAGCACTTATATATAAAAAAAATTATGAGTGCTGTCACACAAGTCAAAGGTCAAAGGTCAAAGGTCAACTCTAACTGGGTATACGTAAATGCGTTGTCATGGCAACGGCGTACGCCAATTATGTCAAACAGAGCTTTTTAATCGTGTCATTTACAAGTTAAAGCCGTCTTTTGCATCTAAAGCGTCAAAAGTATTTATCTTGCTAATGTTCATGGATTAAGTTTTGGCTTTCCATTTTCTCACGTACTCCTTGAGCCCAGAATTTAGGTAGTCGCCCTCTTTTCCTTCGCTTTCAGAATTTCCAGTGTTGGTGATAGACAACACCCTTGTCGAAATTCTTTGGCAACATCAAATGATTGTGATACTGTGTTTCCTATTGTGAGTCTCTATCTATTGCCGATCTTTTTTGTGCCACTTGATTGAGAGTAAAAATATTGTCTATGCAGGATCTGCTAGCGACAAAACCGAATTGGATTTCTACGGTACCAACTATACTTTCTATCCTTTGTCCATATTCGTCCATACAATCTTTCTGTTCATGGTGTTATTGTAATATCTCGAAAATTATGACATTTTGCTCTATTTTCCTTTTTATGTATTGGACTAATGTAACACAATTTTCATTCTATAAGGCACCTATTAAAAAGCTGCTGTAATAATTCGATGCGCCTACTAGATGCGTTTTCTACTGATTCACTAGGGATATCTCTCGCACCTGATGCTTAATTATTTTTAAGTTGTTTTTGAATTTTCTTTTCTGTTTTCCTTTTTGTTTCGTGTAATATCATTTAGTGGACTTGACTAGTTTGTTGTTTTACATATCTTGGCTGTTTTCCGTAAGTAAAGCTTTGTAAAATTCTTTCCATTTATTAATTTGTATTATTTATATATTTGATTTTCGTCGATTTTATTTCACTAAGAGTTTTTAATACTTACCAGGCTTCTCTAATTCTTGTTCCTTCTATAGTATTTTTCACTTCCCTACATATATTATTCCATTGTATATTTTTTGCAATAATTACATCTTTCTTTACTTGTCTTATTTTTCATGATTCTGCATTTTTCATGCTTCACATTTAAAAATTTTTTTTTTCTGTTTTCCATTTTTTTTCAATACTATTTTTTTTTATTTTTTTATTTTAATATTAATTTTCTTAATTTTTTAAATTTTTTTTTTTTTTTTGTTTTTTTTATTTTTTCTCTGCTTTTTTTTTTTTTTTTGATTTTTCTTTAGTAATTTTTTTTAATTCTATTTTATTCAATTTTTGTTTTCTTTAACATATTTTTTCATTTTTATGTTTTAATTTTTTTTTTACGAAGCAAGTTTACAAATGGGCCTAACAATTAATACTAAGAAAACAAAAATCATGCAAGTGAGTAAAAATCCTAGGGTATAAATTTTACAATTGATGGCAACGCTTTAGAAGAAGTTGGAAAATTCAAATATTTAGGTTGCTGGTTAAACTCAGATCTAAACTCAAATATAGAAATAAGGAGTAGAATAGAAATAGCCAGGCAAGGATTTATAAAATGAAAACAATCCTGACAAATAAAAATCTAAATTTACAAATCAGATGGAGAATGGTAAAGAGTTATATATGGTCAATATTGTTATATGGAACGGAAGTCTGGACACTAAATAAACACGAGATAGACAAACTGCAAGCCTTTGAAATGTGGTTGATGAGACGAATACTTAAAATCCCATGGACAGCCAGGATTACAAACCAAGAGGTATTACAAAGAATGAACTGTAATAGAGAAATTATAACTACCATAAAAAGAAGAAAACCGCCTACTTGGGACACCTACTAAGAAATAAAAATATAACCTACCCCAACTTATCATACAGGGTAAGGTTGAAGGCAAACGGAAGGGGTAGAAGGAAAACTTGTTGGCTTAAGAATATAAGGCAGTGGACAGGCATGAATGTTCAACAAATATTTAGAGCAGCTGCAGAAAGAGAAACATTTGCCAATGTAATCGCCAACCTCTATTAAGAGAAGTCACGACAAGAAGAAGAAGTGAAATGTAAAATATATGTTTTGTGAATAAATTTTTGGTTAACCACATGTGGCGTGTTTGCACCTCTGTTAAAGATGGAGTTCACTCATCAAATTTGCGCTTAAACCGCGCTTGTGAGTTTATGTTAGTTGCATTAAGCGTGGTGCTTAGTTTTTCAAATTACATATATAAAAAAAATTATGAGTGGAGCTGCTGCTGCTGCCGCTGCTGCTGTCACACAGGTCAAAGGTCAAATCGTTCGTGCCTTTCCGTGCCGACCCGAGCGCCTCCGAAGGACAAATTTCGGCCCGGTGGCAGGCGCGACTGTGGAAATATATTTCCGGAACCGCAAGCGATGGAAAATTTTCGTTTGAGAGGGGGTAATAAAGCACTTATATATAAAAAAAATTATGAGTGCTGTCACACAAGTCAAAGGTCAAAGGTCAAAGGTCAACTCTAACTGGGTATACGTAAATGCGTTGTCATGGCAACGGCGTACGCCAATTATGTCAAACAGAGCTTTTTAATCGTGTTTTTATTTTTAAAAACTACTATGCGAAGGGGCTCAAGCATGTCGGAGTTGGACAAGCTCTCCGGGGGGGGGCCGCTGCCAGACCTCGTTTAGATAAAAATTTAAAATAACTCACAGTTTGGTTATTCATAATCTTTGAGGTCACCTGTATCAGACTGTTATCTGAACGCCCACGTCGTACCCACACTATACCAGCGTTTACACTCGAATTCCACTATTGGTTATAAAAGAGATGTTTAATTTACTTTTTGTCTCAAATTTTTATATGATAAATTGAATTTTTCGTTTAATCACAATAAGCCTGGCTTTATATATACTCGCATATTTAACATATTATTACATTAATGAAGTTGGCAATTTATAACTCAAAGTTTAGATTGATTATATAATTGCAGGTTTATATATTTTAACATATTTAAATTTTTAATATTTAACAAATTATAAATATTTTATGTTATGCACTTAGAAATAGTGAAATTGTATTTTTGTAATTAGCGTGTTTTAATTTATACTCTATATACGTTTTTAGTGAAATCAAGTTTATATAATACCGTGTCTAGATATCTTAAGGCACTGCATTCATTGTTTCCTTATAAATATATTTATGAACCTGATTTTACTATTTTTCATTGTTTACTTTTATACAAATTTTCCAAATTATTGGTTTTTTATACCAATTTTAATCATTCCAATGAATTTTGACCTTTGATTATTATATACCTTAAACGTTGTAACCATTGTAAACAATGATTTTGTTTTATTTTGATAACTTAGAATTCTCAGATTTATTTACACGTGCTAATAATTAATTTTAACTTTTCCTTAACCCTAACGGAGTGTTTAAATAATCTATGTGTTTTTTGCATTAAAATTAAAACGTTTTGAGAGTTGTAGGAATTATTGTTAAGCTTGTATTTAAAGTTGTCTTAACATTTAAAATTTAAAATAAATAGCTATAGATATAGAAAGAAAATATCAGTTGTAGACAAATTCCATAGGTATCACAAAGTAAATGGCATATAATGTAGTAAACACAACGTTACATAACAATTGTAAAGCTTGCAAGATATTCCAAGTCCAAATACTAAAAGATGCAATAAAGAAGCACGGAGTTTGCTGCTGACATTAATTTTTTTAAATTAAAGTGAAAAGCTCCGTATACCCTTCTAACAAATGAATTTAATCATTGCAGTGTCAGCAATCAAAATGGGCGATTTCATAAAGTTCACTGCAGTTTTCGACAGAAAAGCGTACGAGGGAGTCCTAAGCAATTCATCGGCGATAAAAAATTTGAAAAAAAATATTCACGATTTGACTGGCCTGGAACCGAAACTCCAAAGGATTTTTAACGTCGACTTAGACAGCAATAAACTTTATTTTACCTTAAACGTCATTATTACATCTCTGTTTAGTTTTAGTGGAAGAAATACCCGGCCGTTCCAAAATGGAATCAGATGAAACAGAGCAAGCCCAAGCACATGAAGCAGCTGCAGTTGATCATATTGCGAGAGCAGCTATCTCTGATGGCATTAGAATTATGTGCATGCCAAGACCGCACAAGACGCTATTAGTCCTAGACATTGACGGAACTATCTACGATCGTGCGGTATTGTTCAGTGTTCAACAATGTAGCTGTTCGCCCACATTTTCATGGGTTATTGGAACAAGTTTACTCCTACTACGAAATTGGCCTTTGGTTTGAATCATCAATGGATGACATAGATAGAAGACTTGAACTTATGGACATCTCCGAGAAGTACAATTTCAAAATTTTGTTTTATGCAAGTAAAACTGCTACGGCTGTTGTTTTCAAAGCTACAGACAAAAGAGTGCTGGTAAGTATCTACATAGTTCAAAAGTTTTATTTCTAAATTTTGTTTTTTGTTTTTGGACGAGACCGCTTGACAATATATTCAAGAATTTTCCTATGTATGACCGCACAAACACTGTGATTTGTGACTACGACGTGAACAGCTTTGAGCGCAACCCCCAAAATGAAATATTAGTTTCCAAATTCTTGTATTCCCGCAATCTCAGGGACAATGAGGTGTTATATTTGAAGGAATATTTAAAAAGAATTGCCAACCATCCAAATTTCTCTCTAATTGATTACAATAAATGGAAAACTACGGTTGGATTTGTGGAAGCGGCCTGGTCTTCCGATTCATCTTAGTACTAAAATGTTTATGTTTATTTAGGTGTTACATAAATTGATATGAGTCGAGTACGAGCAGTGTTACAGTGCAGACGTTCCTTGGCCTGCCTGATATCAGTGCGATACGCTTGACCTTAAAACTATCCGTAGATAATATTGTAAGTAAATTTTATTTTACTTATTCTCAACAAAACTAATACAATCTCGGTAAATGAATAAAAAATGGATTATCAAGCGCATAACAAGCGCAAAATAGACAGTTTAACACCACCCGTTAATGAAGTCCAAAAACGGTATGCATGGACCACCCAAGATTTATTAACCAGTAATAAATTCTATCTACCAGCCCATTTGGAAAGTACATTAGCTGATGGCGAATCTTCCAACAAAAATGACTCAAACGTGTCCGATAAAACACAATCACAGCCAGAAACTCATAATATACCAACCATCAAAGTCCCACCTATCTACTTACCAAACACCTTAAATCATAAAGCCTTAATTGAAGACATACAAAAACTAGCTGCTGGACCTTCACAACAACGTATAACACAACCACATTACGAATCAATTTACCAAACATTTTACAGAAAATCAAATCCAATATCATACTTACCAAAACCCAAATGACAAACCAATTTCCGTAGTAATTAAAAATGTTCCACTTTCTCTGACAGATGAGGAAATCAAAACTGAACTAGCTAGTCAGGTGCCTGTGACAAAGGTAACACGATTGTACACCAGAGATAGAAAACCTCTACCTGTTTGTCCACTAGAGCTAATCAATAACGAGCAAGCGAAACGTATATATTCACTAATAGCAATTTTTCACTCCGTAGTTACTGTTGAAGCTAGAAGAAAATCCAAGAATATACCTCAGTGTTACAGATGTCAACAGTATGGCCATACTAAAAATTATTGCAGTCTAAAACCAGTTTGCGTAAAATGTGCTGGTAATCATCTACATTCCGAATGTCAAAAGAGGCCAAACGAACCACCAAAGTGTGCTAACTGTGGAGGCAACCACAGCGCAAACTATCGTGGCTGTTCTCACCATATTACACTACTAAAACAACGGACTCGAGCCCAACCTAGAAACTCGTACATCAATAACACACAGACCTTTGCAGATAAGCTTAAAAGCGGACTCGCCCAGAACAACAATATTACCTCCTCATCCACTCCATCAGCATTACCCGACAATCTCATTCAAACTCTCCTTAATCTTATTACGCCGTACCTTAGCCAAATTAAAACATTCATTATTAGCACTCTCTTACCAATGCTTATCAATGGACCTTAACCAAAGCAAACCAATACAAAGTTTAACCATCCTTAACTGGAATGCAAATGGAATCAACAATCAGCGCTCTCTATTTATTGCCTTTTTAGCGAGATACAATGTGGACATCGCCTGCATATCAGAAACGCATCTTGATGAGACCATAAAATTTCGAATCCCAGGTTATCATATCTATCGCAAGGATCGAAACTCCAGAGTAGCAGCTGGTGGCGTAGCGATCATTATTAAAACGAAATATGAACACGTTCAACTTCCAGAAATTGTTAACTTAAAAATTGAATTTACCTCAATAAGGGTTAAACTCGATGATCAGAGTAGTGTAATAATTGCTTGTGTCTACAGGCAGCCAAACACAAGAATTACTGAGGAAGATATAAAAAGAATTTTTGATACTACTGAATCAGTACTAGTTTTAGGAGATATGAATTCCAAAAATACCCTGTGGGGATGCAGAGCCACAAACCCCGAAGGTATTAAACTGGAAAATCTTGCCATAACAAACACCTTCCAAATTTTGGCACCAGATGATTACACCTATTACCCGTACCGAGAAGACCACCAGCCTGACATACTCGATATTGTTCTCCTGAAAAACTTTGGTAAACCTATCTTTCAAAGTGTCATTCCAGAACTAAATTCTGATCATCTCCTAGTACTGGTGTCATTCACCAACACATTAATCATTCAAGAATCTACTCCAAAATTAACTAATGGCAAAATCGATTGGAACGTATTTCAAACTCAGCTCAATAGTAAACTCCACTGCCCAACACGATTACTAACAACCAAAGACATTGATGCGGCCGTGGACCACTTTACATCAACAATTCAAGATAGTGCTAAATTAGCTTGTACAACCACTAGATGGACTCATCCGACAAATTACAATTATCCCCCCAGATACATCATTAACTTAATCAAAAACAAAAGCCAGCTTCGGCCTGAATGGCAGAGAAACAGGAACCCTCAACTTAAAAATAAATTAAACAACCTAACGCACCAAATTAAAAGAGAACTAGACAGCCTACGAATTAATACATATCAAAAACACATAGCAGATTTCAGCCCAGGAGATTGGGGCCTTTGGAAAACAACTAGAAAAATTCTAAATCAAAAAGAAGAATTGCCAACGCTATCATCTGTATCTGATAATGTCACTTACACTTCCAACTCCGAAAAAGCAGCTGCCTTTGCTGATCATCTTGAAAACACATTCACTCCTGCGATTACCTGCACGCCTACTCACAACCTACGAATCATAAACGATATTGAACGAAGGGTGCCAATTCCAGATGAAATTCAACCAACTTCACCTAATGAACTGAAGGATATTATCGAAAAGCTCCCCGAAAGGAAATCTCCTGGCCACGACTTGATCACCAATACCTTTGCGGACGACACTGCCGTATTTACCCAAGCGGACAATCTTATTGAAGCAATTGCGATGCTGTAGAATGCAATTAACAAGTTATCTTCTTGGTACAAACTCTGGAACATCACCATAAACCCCGACAAATGCCAAGCGAAAATCTTCACTTTGCGAAGAATCAATAATCCTCCTTGTTTACGCATTGACAATACCGCAATTTGTTGGAATCCGATTGATGGTGCAATCAAATACCTAGGGGTATATCTCGATACCCGTTTAAGTTGGAAATACCACGTAAACCAAAAACTTACCCAAGGATACACTAGATTAAAGCAGCTATACCCGCTCATTAATCGCAAGTCTAGTCTCAAAATTAAATGCACAGTTTTATTGTATAAAACCTTACTACGACCTCTTATATTATACGCATCACCAGTGTGGTGCAATACATCGAAAACACACTTGCAAAAGATTCAACGCTTTCAAAACAAGGTGTTAAGAATTGCTGTAAACGCACCGTGGTATATACGTAACACTCAGCTACACGAAGAGCTAGGCATCCTACCCGTCGATCAGTTTGCTAAAAGATGTGCGGAAAAATTAATCTTAAACTCAGGTGCGTGTAGTGGCGCGGTTCATTATGAACTCTTTAAAACGAACATTCATACCAGGCTTCAACGCAAATTACCCCAGGATATAGTGCTAACAAATCCTATTAACGAATAAGCCAATACCAAGAAGTTAAATTATTGTGACCATTATTTGGTCACACAAGTTTTGTTTAGTGTTATATTAACATTTCTATTACCAATGCTATGTATAACAAAAATGTCTGTTGATCTGGCAATATTTTAAATTAAAAAAAAATAAAATAAATTGATATATATATATATATATCACTGTTAAATCACACACTGTAGGTCTGTGAGAAACAAATTGTAAATGAATAAATAAAATTAAAAAATATAGTAGCGGCAAAATTCTATTATATTCAATATTAAAGAGGACACGCAGAGAAACGATTTTCTGGATATGTTTTCCAGAAGGTTCAAGTAGAAAAACACTGAAGTTACCAAAAATTTCCATCAAAGTCGTCGACCAGAAAATCAGAAAATGTAAAAACCTCAAACTCAACAAATCGAACATATCAAATTGTGGTCAGAACATAACTTAAATCGATCAATATTTGGTAGCATATTCGTTGTTCTTAAGTACAGCCTGCCACCTACGGAGCATCGAATCGAGGAGGTTGTCAACGGTAGACTGAGGGAGCTTCTTCCGTTCCTCCTGCAACTGTGCGAACTTTTTATCTGAGTTCCTGATCTTTTTCTTGTCTAGTCATCGCTTCAGTACCTCCCACAAGTGCTCGATGGGGTTTAGGTCCGGACTTCGGCTGGCCCAGTCGAGAAGTCAGACCCTCTTTCGCCTGAGCCAGTCCTACGTGTCCCGTGCCATGTGCTTGGGGTCGTTATCCTGTTGAAATGTGAAGGCCCTGTTGTAGGTACTGCGTTCGTAGGAGAGCTTGATATTCTCCAAAATGTCCTTATAGACATGACAAGTCATTATATCCGTGATACGGCAGAGGGGAGCGACTCCCTTGAATGGAAACGCACCCTACACAATCACCGAGCCTCCTCCGCACTTCACAGTGAGCACCCAGTGATACCAGGGATTGTAGCAGGAGCCCGTGGGATGTTGTACGTAGCGTATGCCGTCCGATTCGAACAGTGAAAACTTGTTCTCATCACTAAAGATCACTTCGTTCAACTGCTGATGGGTCTAGTGCAGGTGCTCCCTTGCAAACTTGAGTTTTGCCGCCCTGTTCCGCTGATCCACGAGGAGTTTCTTGGCTGGTCGTCTCCCATGCAATCCAGATGCTTACAGTCGAGATGGTCGGACAGTGCGTATGCACGGGCTGAGGCTAGTGAGAGGAAAGATACTGGTCCTGATGTCGACGATGGTGCGGCGGGGGTCGGCCTAAGACTCACGGCAAATGCGTCTGTCAATATGTGAAGACGTGCAACAAGGTCTGCCGCACTTTTTGATGAACGGGGATAGTTCGATAGTGCGGGCGTGTTTGACGTTCCGGGATATCGTGGACTGGGTGAGTTGAAACTGGAAAGCCAGCTGGGTGTGGGTCAGTCCGTTACGGTAGTCTCTGACGATAGCCTAGCCTGCCTAGAGAGTCAGTTCCTTAGAGCCTCTTGTCTTGGGCACCTATAAAATAAATAAAAAGCGTTAAAAACTACAACGTTGGACACCGCTCTTATGCAAAATCTTATTTTTTTTATTATTCTGGAAACGATTATCGATAAATATTTGGTTCTTCAGTAGAAACGTTGCGAGTCATGCTTAAAAACATAGCATCTAAGTCGCGATGATTGTCCAAGTATTCTGAAAAAAAAGTTGAATTTTGATAAATATGATTTAATTTTTGCCGTTACTATAAATACACTTAAAATACATAAATGTATGCCAGTCTTAGTAAGAAAAAAACGCTTTAATGAAACCTATTTTCGAGTAGATGACTGTGTCAGCAAACAAAATGACCGACATTGGGGTACCGAAAACACACATTTGATTGAAGTTTGTCGATTGCACACAGAAAAAATTAGTATATGGTCTGAAATTTCTCACTATAAAACTGTTGGCCCACTGTTTCTCACAAAATATGTTAACGAAAAAGTTTATCGCACAGAGGTTTTCGAGAAATTCATTCCAATTGTGAAAGACAAAAGACGAGTCAACCAATACAAGTTTTAGCAAGATGGAGTCACAGCTCATCGGACTCGGGACATCTCTGAGATCCTGACAGAAGTCTTTGGAAAGACAATTATAAGTCTAGATGCCCCCCGTAAAATAAAAGGTGGCATTTTTATGGGATTATCTTAAGGATAGAGTTTATTGGAACAAACCCCAGTCCAGGGACGCACTCAAGAATTGCATAAAAAAAACTGCAATTGAAAGTTCCGAAAAAAGATTGAGATGACTATCTCTCTTGAAGCCAGTTATTTTGAAAACATATTGCACTGAACTCTATTTATTATACTAAAAAAAGAATTGGAATTTTATCTTTTGTAGTTTTTTTATGATTTTTTATCGTTTTTATCACATAACGAAGAAGTTGCTTGTTGCTTACTGTATGTTATTGTTTACTGTATTTAGTATAATTTCAATTTTTAAGAGGTAAATATTTTTAATGTTCTTTTACATATGCCAGATAATAAGCACAAATTTTAAATAATTAATTAAAAAAAACTATTAGATACAACAATTTGATTCTTGGATATTATGATAAAGTGATAATTGATATTTAATAAAAAAGGCTTTTAAATTAGGGACCTTCACTAACCACATGCTGCAGCCAAGCTTCAAAAGCCATTATAGCCTTACTCCGAGCATGGCCTATTGATGTTATTAATGGGAGTTTGATACACCCAATCTTTCAAATAACCTCAGAGAAATAAATCGCACCAGTTGAGATTGGGTAAATTACTCGGCCAATCGATGCCACCTTATGCTTTCCTGGAGCCATCCAACTGGATGATCCTCTCTCCATATGCACTGGGACTCAATTCGAAAATTTTTACTATGAAATGGGGTGTAGCTCAGTCTTGCTGAAACCAATAGTCTACAACCATTTTCTGGCGTCGAATTTCTTTAAACTTTCTTGTCGATAAACACTTTTATTTGCACATTTAGAAAGAAAAAATGACCCGATAATGTTTCTGTAGGTAATTGAACACCACACACTAACTTTTTAAGGGTCCTTTACTTCAATCAAATAAAGTTTTTCTTTACCCCAACAGCAATAGTTTTGCTTATTGACTTATTCGATCAACTGGAGGTAGCACTTATTACTGAAATGTTTGCTTTTTCTTAGAATCTCTTCAACATTTTAATAGCAAAAGCTAATCTTTGTTTTAAATCCACCTGTCTGAGTAGCTGTTGCAGTTGGATCTTATAGAGAAATTCAAATCAATTTTCAAGATCATCCTAACTTAAAACGAGCTGTTCCTCTTCTGGGAGAATTAGTGAGCTCATTTTCATAGAGTTTTTGCATTGCCACAACGGTCTCAGGAGCGGTCATAGTAACCGTTCACACTCTCTTAGAATTACTGACTCAATATTTTTAAATTTTCTGATCAAACTTATTGATAATTAATTAAAAAATATTTTTTTAAAAGATGGTGTATACTTACCGAAAAACTGTTGACTTATTTAAATTGCTCTTCTTATCGAATTTGCCTTTGAATTTCCTCACTGTTACCACAAGAAATACGCCATTCTGATAGTAGGCCTTCACGATAAACACACGTTCTTCGATGATTTAGAATATCTCAGACGTCATTTAGATTCCTGAAAACAACGAAAAATAAATTATCCTATACTTGTTAACTAAAACATATGAATAAAAGAAAATTGTATCAACAATACAGATGTATTCTTCTTGCATCCGGTACATTATTGAAAACAATTTAATTTCTATCGCAAAATGGTTTTTTTATTGTCTCCAATTTTATGTGGCTTTTAGTATGAGTTTTATATTATTTTAATAATTTGTGATTTATTTAATTTATAGTTTATTAATAGATACCTTATACATATCAAAACAGGTAAAACAACAAAAACGACAGATTACATTACAATAACAATTTAACAGTTCTAACATAACAATATTCAACAAATAGACCTAATATTGTGTTGGTGAGCCCTTAGACTTAATGATAGGAGCACATATGGTTGGTATGGACTCGATGAGTTTTTAGATGCAGCCAATGGTGATTTCCTTTTACTTATCCACCAATTCGACAAACTTCTGGTCTGTATTTGCAACTTTCAATACCTGGCATTTGTGTCACAACCCTTCTTCCCTCATTTCAGAGACGGTCAAAAGAATTTAAGCCCGGTGACTGCGATGACTTCAAAACACTCACTTTCGTTGTTGAAACCAGTGGGAAACAAGAGCAGTAGAATGCTTTGGATCATTGTCTTGTTGGTGGATCCATACAAAACATACTCTCTCCTTGCGTGTGGAATTATGTGGTAATGTAATATGTCTCTGTAGACGAACCGATCCATTATTCCAGAGGTTTTCACAAGAGATTCGAGGCCATCGAGCTAGAAACAATCCCACACCAGTAGTTTTTGACCGCCATGGTTGGTGGTGGGCAGCTGATAACGGAGATTAAATTCCCGGACATCTATTATACGATATCCCATTCGATTTGAAGAGATGTAATGCTGATTCATTGCTAAACAAGACCCTTTTCCACTCTACAGACATTCAGTGAAGATGCTACCAAATTCTATAATACTTCGAAACAAGGCTTTTAACGGTACTTTCGAAAGATCAATTAAATATATGAATAATTAGGTTTACGGGTTGACCTACATCGATTTTTGGAAAAATACCTAAGTTTTGGCATCTACTTTGATATCATTATCAGGAGATTGGAGTTCGTTCTTTTGTTAAGGTTTCAATCTATCTATTCCCCCCAGAAAAACTAGGAGTCAAAGAAGAAGACTGGCCTTTAGTGTGCTCTACTGTTATATTTGTTAAAACCTAGTGACCTTTTTTAAAAAAAAACGCTCGCTCGGATATAGGTTACCGGTTAGATCCTTATTGTTTATTTATTAATTAAAATAACTTGCACTTGATTATACTTTTTACACAAAATTCACACAGTTTAAGCAACTAAGTTTTTATAGTTTTAGATAATTATGTGAAAGTTAAACATTTGGCCAAGCTTTTTATCTATTTGCTAACTAGTTTAACGGAAGTCACATGGAATTTAATAGTACCTCTATTTATTAACGACGATCATTCAAAAACCGCTTCGTAATTCTACTTGGCCATATGTTGAATGAAAAGTGAAAGTTTTACAGGTACATATTTTTGTGGAAATTATAGTGGGTTTATTTTAACGACTTATGTAAGTGATGTCGTACTACAGTACAACTAATGGTTTCCATGTAACAGGTAAACGTCGACCCTTGCCTGCAGTATATTTTTCTATTTCGATAATCTCACGAATAATTCTACTGTAGGATGGGAGATGGAAATGAGTGTTTTGGAATTGAAAAAATTAATTATATGTCCGATTTTTTCGTTATGTTTGGCCAAAGTAGGTATATACAATTACATATATGTCTGTTCGTTTGGTCTTTGTAAGTTCTGTCACATTTATCACAAAGTATTTCGTATGCGCCTAGGGATCCGCGGTTAGCCAAGCGGATAAAATGAGCTGTTTTATTGTTATTTGTGAAAACTGTTTGTATATACTGTTTGTTTTATATGCAATCTATTCTCTCAATGATACCTCTAATGCAAGGCAAAAACTTTTTTGTTTGATCAAGAAGGTACGTTTTTTAATATTTTGATGATGTGGGTTAAAGGTTTTTGGAATATCCGTTTTGATGATGGTATTATTTCAGTTTGTTCCTCGGAAAGTTCGAAGAACCTGGTAATTTTGCTACTGAGTGAATTTGAATAGAGCGATGGTAGAATTTTACGTTTAAATAACGATTAGTATAATTAGATTTCCTGTAGACGATGTGTTAAAAATTGTCGTTGGAAGAATTTTTGTTATGTTCAAAAAAAAAGGGAGAATTGCTTTATTCCACTTGTATATAGTATATATACTATTTGTTAGTAGACAGGGAGAAACACTAAAACTGGCCTTTATTTCATCTTTATAAATGGGAAAGAATTTGAGAATTTCTAGGAAGTGATAGGAGCTTTGGACGAATGATAAGGTTTATTCTGTAAGGGGTAAGGGAACTAAAGAAGAAAATTAAAGGCATTGACAATATCTTAAGAAAGTATTCTTGTAATTATTGTAAGATCGTATAATTTTGGTATCCTTTATGATATCTCTTGGAGTATGAGAAGTTGTTTGTTGTGGAAAAAGAAGTTTGAGTTGTTAACAAAGGTCTTGTTTTTTGGAAAAGCAGAGTGTTGGATTGTTAAGTACTTGAATTTTTAAGGTTTAATATTGGGGCTAAGAAATACAGAGAGATAGATGAGTCGTTAGAAAGATCGGACGGAAAATAACAAAAAGTTGGCAGTTTGGTTGTAGAAAGTAAAGAGTCCCATGAAATCTTAGAAGATGAGATCATAGATAAACATAAGGCCGCGTTCAAATGTCTGAAACTGAAATGCCTTGTTACTCCAAAGCTTGAGTGCATGTCATGTATCAAACTTGGTTATTTAAGAGATGTTTCATCTGTGCACTGCTTCAGAAAACCTACAAATACTAGTGTTTGGAGTAATCTACTCCATTATTATAAAAAAAGTAATCTAAGTCACAGCCCACACATATGTCACTCATGTTTACAAAAAATTAAAGCAAATCAACCGCCGTCGACCTGTGTTCTAAGTGATCTATACGTTAGTACTATTTTACCGCAGACAAGTGAGTCAAATGACTATGAATAGATATTAATACAACGCGCCAAAGCATTTCAGGTGGTAATGTTAATGAAACCGGTCGCAAGCAAACATTTACCTAATCAGCATATGGTGAAAAAAGTGAAGGGCAGAACTTTCCACCTTCCGTTGCCACTTGAAGAAACAATGAAAAAGTTCCCTAGACTAGAACAACCGATTGCTAACCTTGAACTCTATATCATGGTACGAGGTATGCCGACAAAGTCAAAAATAGTGTGGGAGGATATTGTAGATGTCAACAAGGGTTTACCAAGCGTTACAATATCTAAAATGTATAAATACTCTTTACTCTTAAATACAACTTTCACATTCACCTCACCAGTTAATTAGCTGTATAAATAAAAATAAAAATTTGTAACATATTTTAGATCGATCAGGATCTCAGGTAGATAACGTTTTGAAGGAAACGGGGCGGGGTTCAAAATGGCGTATTGAAGCGCAATACACGGCATCAGATCCCGATTATGCCGCACAGCCTCTCATACCCAATCCCGACTTCTCACCTCCACGTGGTGAACCCTGCCAACCCGAGCAACCCTACCAGAGATCCGGTAACCAACCCCGGTGGATGATAGGGTCGGGATCAAACGAGAGCGGGAGAAATGGTCCTTCGAAAAGGGGGTTGGGCGTGGGGCTAACTACCCCAGGGACTAGCAATCCCTCTCCCCGGAAAAAATCTATGACTTAGGAACTTGGAATGTACTAACAATGCTCAAGCCGGGAGCCCAAAGAAATCTACTCAAAGAAATCGAGAAATACAAAATTGGTATAGCAGCCATACAAGAGACACGATGGATGGGGAACGCCATAAGAGATACTAAAACTCAGACAATATTACATAGCGATAAAGAAAAAGGGATAAGGGAAAGAGGAACGGCTTTCATAGTTGACAATAGGCTAAAATCAACCATAATAGACTTCCAATCAACTAATGAGAGGATATGCCGGCTTCGAATAGCAACCAAATTTTTCAATGTGTCAATAATAAACGTGTATGCACCCATAGAGAATGCAGATGATGAAGTAAAAGACGAATTCTACCAACTATTAGAAAGAGCATACGATGCAGCACCAAAGAACGACATAAAAATCATAATAGGAGACCTAAACGCTAAGATAGGGCGAGAGGAGGAGTATCAAGGCACAATTGGAAGACACAGCCTGCATCAAGAGTCAAATCAAAACGGAGAAAGGATAATAAACTTTGCAACCAGCAGAAATATGATTGTCAGCTCAACATATTTCCCACATAAAGACATACACAAGGGCACGTGGATCTCACCGGACGGAAATACAGTCAACCAAATTGACCATCTGCTGATCGACAAAAGAGCCGCAACCAGCATAACGGATGTGAAAACCAGACGTGGTGCTTCCTGTGGATCAGATCACTTCCTAGTGAAAATTAAATTCAGATGCAAAGTCAACAGATGCAAACGCGAGGAACAGCATCACCAAGAAAAGCTTAACGTAGAGAAGCTAAAAGATACAGACATGCTACAAAGATACAAAGAAGAACTTAAACAAAAGCTTGAACCAAATTTGGAACAACAATTAAATTTAGAAGAGAACTGGTGCCGAATTAAAACTATAACTATGGAAACAGCCAAAGAGATACTAGGAACTCGAAGAGGAACAAATAAAAGGAATGGTTTGATGGGGAATGTGAACAGGCAATCGAGGAAAGAAACGAAGCATACAAGAAATATATACACAGGCGAACACGAGAAAAAAGAACTATTTGATGACAAAAGACGAGCGGCGGATAAAATATGCAGAAGAAAAAAGAGGAAGTATGAAAACAATCGGATACAAAAGATGGAGGAAGACTTCAGAGAAAACGAAACGAGGAACGCATATAGATATCTAAAACAACTGAAAGAAGGCTTCAAACCCCGAACAAACTTATGTAGAGATAAGTCCGGTAAAATAATAAGCGACACAGAAAACATAAAGGAAACCTGGAAAGGGTATTTTCAAGAACTATTAAGCACAGGATCAAACGATATTCAACTATAAACTGACATACCTGAGCCAACAGGGAACGATGATTTCTCAGAACCACCATCCAGAGAAGAAGTGCAGCGAGCTATACAAGCGCAAAAGAATAATAAGACTCCGGGCATAGACAAGCTCTCAGCGGAGCTGCTGAAACAGGGGGCAATACAATGATGCAATCAATATACTTGCTTATGGCAGACATATGGAAAGAAGAAAGAATGCCAGCCGAATGGAGTAAAAGCATAATTTGCCCAATATATAAAAAAGGCGACAAATTACAATGCAAGAACTACAGAGGTATTTCACTATTATGCACAACATATAAAGGATTCACGTACATACTAAGTAAAAAGCTGCAACCGATCACTGAGAATATCATAGGAGAATACCAATCTGGATTCAGATCTGGAAGATCGACCACTGATCAACTGTTCACCGTCAAACAAATTCTAAGCAAAAGTTGGGAATATGACATCGACATATATCAAATATTTGTAGACTTCCGCCAGCATACGATAATATCAACAGAGACAAACTATATCAGATCATGTTGGATTTTAACATACCTGTAAAACTAATCAGACTTGTCAGAATGACAATGACAAATACCGAAGCACATATAAGAATACAAAACCAATTGACAGACCCAATAACAATAACGCAAGGATTAAAGCAGGGAGACGGCCTAGCGCCGATGCTATTTAACATAGCCTTAGAGTATGCAGTAAGAAAGATGTCAGTTAACAGAAACAATCTACTATTCAATAAGTCCACTCAATTGGCAGCATATGCGGATGACATTAACATAATGGGAAGATCAATTGCTGGAGCAAAAGAAGCATACATAGAATTAGAAAATGGAGCAAAGGAGGTTGGATTGTCCATAAACGTGGAAAAAACAAAGATGCTGAAGCAGACAAGGTCAAATAGAATTCGACAAAATATAACAATAGGGGACGACAACATAGAAATAGTGCAACATTTCACATATCTAGGTGCTACAATCACAAGTGACGGAAATGAAGATGCAGAAATTCGCAGAAGGATAACTCTAGCAAACAAAACATATTTCGCTCTGTTGCCAATTTTTAAATCCAGAGACTTACACAGACACACAAAGATCAGAATTTACAAAACAATAATAAAACCCGTGCTATGTTATGGCAGCGAAACATGGACTCTCAATCAGAAAGCAATAGAAACGGTGAACAGGTTTGGGAGGAAAATACTACGACGAATACTTGGACCAGTATGTGAGGATGGCATTTGGAGAATACGCTATAACCATGACCTATACCAACATCTTAAAGATACAGCAATTGAGACATACATACGAATAAACAGATTACGATGGGCTGGACACGTCATCAGGATGGAAGAAGCAAGATTACCCAAGAGAGCCCCTGTGGGGAAAATGGAAGGGAGAAGACCTGTAGGAAGACCCAAGAAAATATGGGAAGACAACGTTGCGGAAGATGCTGCAAACCTCCTGAAAATACGGAATTGGAAAGCCTTTGCAGCAGACAGAAGAAGATGGGGGGAAAAACTGAAGGAGGCCATGGACCGCTTTGGGCTGTAGCGCCATAGGAGGAGGAGGAGGAGGAAACGGGGCACTACTAACCCAAATTACCTCTGAAAAAGAGACTAACTATGAACAATACACCATTTACCCTTTGCACGAAAGGAGAAGAAACGTTCCCATTTCAGAACTATACCAAATGCTTAAAGTCAACGCCGCTTCGATTGATTCAAGGGATAAAGATTTAGATGTAAAGTGCTTCCCTGATCTTTAGGTAGAAGGTAAATATGGTCAGTTTTATGTTCGACAGCAAATGTTAACATCTAGTGAATTTATTACGACACAGTTTGCATATTACTTACAAAAAACATTTGTCAACAATTAAACAGTGCAATGCTTAAATCTCTTCCTTATCCAGAAATAAAACTTAGAGTCATAGATAGCATAGATTGCCCGATGTACCTCTTAAAAAGGGCCCGTGAATGCATAAAAAAGTATGAAGATGATGCTTCCATGACAGTAAGGTTAGAAAAGAATATTGTTATTAAAATAGGAGTAAAAGCCATGTTAAGACGAAATATTGACGTGAGTTTTGGCTTAGTCAAGGGTTCTATCGGTATAGTACAAGGAGTAAAGGTTGACCCTGAAAATACAAAAAAAAAATAGAATACACATTACATTTAATAATGAACATCTTTACGAACTTGGTCCAGTCAAAACTAAATTTCAAATTATTAATAGAGCTTAGGTTCATCGCGAACAGTTTCCGATATGTATTGCCTATGCTATTACCATACACAAAAGTCAGGGGCTAAGCCTAAACAGTGTACTGATGGATACATGCGGTCAAGCGTACGTGGCACTATCGAGAGTGAGAAATCTGGGCGGATTACATCTAATTAATGTCGACTTCGGTAATATCAAAGCTCAGGAATCCGCAATCGCTGAATATAATCGACTTAGAAGCACTTAACGTCCAGACTTGTCAAAATTGTTACATCAAAGCTTCTAAGAAAAACCCATGTAGATAGGGAGGGGGCTTTAAGAAAATCCGTAACTGACGTACAAGAAATATTACCCGAAAAAAAAAGGAAAACTACCTACAAAAAGAATTGAGATCCGATCAAAAACATAAAATGTACAAAAATGCAAGTCTCGCAACGCAGTCCTTCCACTGCAAAAAGTTGTGAGATCTCATGTAAAACCTGTGATGTGGTTTTTAATTATTGTGCTCTCAGAGAAAAAAAATTCTTCTTTTGAAGCATCTTGTATACTATGCACTCCCGGCAGTTTTCCGAATAATTGTCCTTACAATTTATTCACTTTGCGTTTTTGCTCTTCTTTTTGCGTTGGCACTAACTGGTTAAATGGCCTTCGGCACATTTTACGCATCTTGGGTGCTGATAACAAAAGTATTTAGTATATTCGTATCATTGGCATTTTAGGCACTGCAGTGCTTTTCTGTTCGGGTGGGGTGGTTCTAATTTAACTGTACAATGCTTTGACTGATCTACATTATATGTTTCTATGTTGTTAAAATTCGTTTTTAGTTCTACATGGTAATTGAGCTTCGTATGTTGCTAATGTTAGTTACCGTGTGGCTTAATTTTTCAATTTCTGTTTTGATTTTAATTCTGTTCGTTGGCGGGTCTACATTTCTTAGAATTACTCTAACATATATGCTGGTATGTGTAAAATTTAGTATCTTTTTCGGTTAGAAATTTTAGTTTAACTTTCAGATATTTGAGGCTGGACTTTCACTTAATACTTATCTAAACTTTTTAGTAAATACATATTTCTTATTATAGTTCATTTAATCTTTGTTTGAATTTAACCTCTGAAATAATTTTGGCGGCAGTTTAAAGTGATTGTGATTTCCATTTTCCTTTTCGTCTTGTTTTGTTTCCTCGTCGTCTTTCGAGACAGGGTCGTAATTATTGGCCTTACTTATGGTGGTATTCAACCAGTAGTCTTTTAGTTTTGTATGTTTTGCAGTTCTATATACTATTTCAGGGCTGCTTTTTTTCTGCGCCTTTTTTTTATTAGTTACTTGTCAGTTTAAATCTTAGCTAGTTGACAATAAGTTAGGCTGAGAGCAGCATTGTGTTAAGGAAGGTTTTTGTGACTGTTGTGTCACGAATCAGCTGAAAAACGAGTGTTTATTGTATTAGTAAATTGTTTTGATCATAATACATCGTGTTTTGTGTTGGCACATATTATGTGTTAGCGTCAAATGGCACAAAGGTTACAAAGGTGCAAGTAGTTCACCTAGTCTGTTCAAATTACTCTATACAGGTGGTAAAATTAATTGTCATTCAAAAGTTATCAGCGTTGTACACTTGATATCGTGCACTTCGAACGAATCATGTCCTTATACCTCGATATTCAAATGGTAAACCATTGGACAAAATTAAGAATATTGAACTGTTTAACCGCACCGCTTACTGGCGCTGAACCTCAAGCGTGATTGACTGCCTTACACAGAACGTAGAGCAAGTGGCCGTGAGACCTAAAAGTCTAAGCACGTAAGTATTTCGTTACTATCCTCTCACCCTTGTTTATAGAAAACGAGGCAGCACCGCTGGGCGTTTGTCTCTTCACGTCTTTTCCTAATTCATAGTATTATTATAATTATTAAAAATAGTATTATTATAATTGATTCTTATTGTTCATAAATATACAAAATAAAATCTTGTAATATGCTCTGTGTTTGATTTAGTACATTTTCAGCGACATTTTAAGACTCTCCTCGGTTTTCATGTCTTTTGAATTTGGTTTTGTATTTCTTATACCTTTTAAATAACAATAAAAATATTACAAATATAATTATTATATAAAGTCGTACGCAAATATCTCGTCAGGGGAGCCACCAATCGACAAGTGACCTTAATAAAAGTTGTTGGGTTTGAAGGGGGCCATCTAATTAGGTAAACTGGCATCGGGTCCGGCATCCTGGTAAGGCCCTATGATATCTAACTTTATTTTTTAAATAAAAACCCCTACTTTTTATTGCAGAATCTGAACGGGAAAAATACGTCCGAACACGTTTTTAAAATTTTTGAATGTTTTTTTTTCTTAATGTCTCGTTAGGGAGCAACCAATCGACAAGTGATCTTTACAAAAGATGTCAGGTCGAAAAGTGCCACCTAATTATGTAGTCCGGCACCGGTTTCCGCACCCTGATAAGGCCCTAAGACGTCCAACTTTATGCTATTGATCGAAAAACTTTAATTTTCACTGCATTGTCTGTTTCTATGAAAAAAACATAAGCCCTAATATGATTTTTCTAAAAATATTTTTTTCATTTAAAGAGCTTTTACAATGATCATGGTATGTGTCAAGTTTTAGTTTATTTTTAAAAGTATACTACAATTATTTTGATAGAAATCGTCTTTATCTTGTTATAAAAAATTCTAGTATATTTTTAAAAATAAACGAAAAATTTGTAAGAAAATGTTCTTGTATCGCGCCTTACATATTTATGCTATGAATAAAATGCCAACAAAGTCTTTTACCATCTATAAATTTTATTTACAACTTTTCATGTGATAAAGGTCGAAAAAGCACCAAAAAAGTGCATTTTAACAATTTTTTTATACAAGGAAATCGACAAAAAAAATTTAATGATTTTTCCCGTAGAACGGAATGGCGCAATGAGATTTTGGAAAAAACAATAAACAAAAAAAATAGAATAAAAAACACGTAAACCTTATTTTTTAGCTATGTTATGATTCCAATAGTTAATTTAGCTCTATCTGTGCTGTGCCAGCAATGGCATTAAATGGGTTTAAATAATGTAAACAATGTAAAAACAAAGTTGGATATCACAGAGCCTTACCAGGGTGCCGGACCCGGGCCGGGCTACATAATTAGGTGGCTTCCTTCGAACCCAACAACTTTTATTAAGGTCACTTGTTGATCGGTGGCTCTCCTGACTAGATATTTGCATACGTATTTTAAAATGGGACACCCTGTAGTATAGTACTATATCATGTATGCTAATAGTATTATAAGCATAAACGAGTTGTAAGCTACTTTTATCCAATTCTAATATCAATTTCGATAATTGATCTAGTTTAATGGATTTTAAGTTAACTTGTAGGAGTTGTATATTGTTTATTGGAAAAAAAATGTGAATATGGATCTTCTTTTAGTTCTTTCAGTTTTAGTCTGATCTAAAGTATATAGATGTTGCATAATTAATTTTGCTTGATTTGTTCCGACAGTATCAATCCTATAGTAATTTTCCTTTTCGCGTTTATATGTTTAATATTGTTTCTTCCTTCACATAAATTCCAAAAAAATGTTTTTTAAAAGGTGTTACAGGATAGTGGTGTATAAATGTGTGCTGGGTTTGTTGAACGCTTATTTTTCTAAATTTGAAGGGCACAATCTATAAATATCCTGTAACTTTTTCATTTTGATACTAACTGAAATGTTCCGGAAATTAGACTGAGTAACGTCTCGATGAGTAAAAGTCTCATCGGTAATGATATTAATTTATGATTTTCTTATTGATTCTTGTTTGTGATAGAAGCGTTCTGTTTGCGTTCGAACATCATCCATATTATCTTATAATATTATTGCATCTTTATATCGTGCTGTTCCTTTAATTTTGAGATTTTGTTTTATGTATTTTTCGTTTGTTATTATCATAAAGTTCACTTTGGTGTTCTAAATAGATACTTCCATTATTTGATTTCAGTAAATCTTGCGTTTTCAAATGTCCATATAATAATTCAATTAGTTTATAATTCGTAAACTTATGGTACAGTTACAAACAATAGTTTTAATTATTTCCAATACATTTCCGTGGGCTCATTCAATAAATCTGTTATTATTTGGGTATCAAGGCGTACTTGTATGTTATTCTACACGATTTATATTAAAAAGCGTCATTCGTAATTTGTTTTTTATAATCGTTTTATGAGTATATAAGTTGATGCAAGTATCGAAAATGTCTGGAAGATTTTGTGACTATTTTATAATACACTTTTATAATTTTACCAGCTGGAACCCCGCAGGCTTCGCCTACGAAGCCTGATCTAGACGCCAGGCAGTCGTGTAGAACATTCCACATGTTTTTGCGACAATAATCAAAATATTTAAATAATTCAGAAACGGTTAAAGTTAGAAGGCTTATTTTTTGCGCCGAATTAGCAAATATAGTTGTGAATGTGGTGTGCAAGTTTCAAGGAAATCGGTTGAAGCGCCTAGGAGGAGATAGAATTACAAGTTTAGAAAGAAAGTTAGGGAGATAACACAATTATATTATAAGATGTTAATTTTTTAATGCTTCTCTGTGTCCTAGAATGTGGAATTCTTTTAATAAAAGTTGTTGATTCGGTTTTTCAATTATGTTCCTTAGTAATCTGTTACTAGAGGCTATGTTAACTTTATTATCGTCTATTTACTATCCTTCATATGATTTCCTTGTTTTGGTAGCTGCATTTACGTTCTTCAATTGTAAATCTTTACTGCGCTTGGTTCTATTTTTTTGTGGTTTTTGTGCTTATTTATTCCAGGATGGTTGAATTTGTATATCTAAAATTAATACTAATTTTATTTATTTCCTTTTGGTTCTTGAAATGTATCATATAATTTAGTTAGATTTTCTTCTTCTTGCATTCTTTATTTAAATTTTCTGTTTTCAACGAGTATACGTCTAATCTTAAAAGAATATCCGCAATGTTTGCTTGCCTTTCTTTTTAGTTTATAACAACAAACATATATCTGTCATATTGTTAATGATCTCTCTGAGAAATTCCTGGTTTTTAGAATTTCAGGATGTAATATTTTGCCAGGCTAGTCATAATTTGTTACTTTTCCAAGGTCGTTTTTTCCGTTTCATGCAGTGTCGTTAATTGTTGTAAACGGTGTGTGTTTCGAAGCCCTTTAATAGTTCTTTAAGCATTTCATTCTTTTCCAAAAGGCAGATCGCTAGCCTCACCTCTTAACCCTCCTCTTTTATCCGAGCTTGGAACTGGTAACGGCAGTTACTAAACTACGCGATCCGTTCTGCAACTGTTCCAGGCGGAGTTCCATTCAACAGTGCCATCATTTAGTCCACTATATAAATCAGACTATTGAAAATAAGTAATATTCCATGTCAGTAGTTATTGACGTAAGCCAGGCATTCGATATGGTATAATTCTTCTTACTAAAATAGTATATCACAGTGAAATGATTTAGAACAAAAGCCAATAGTAGAACTTTTACTTTTTAACTTATCAAATTTGTTGTCCCTCAGAATAACGTTTTAGGTCTAGTATTATATTTGACATGTACGTCAGATCTACCAACATTAAATTAATTTTCAACAAGCACATTTACTCACAAAACAGTTATACTAATATTTTATGAAGATGTTACTGTAACATCATCGTATCTTTAAAATCATTTAAATCAACATTAATAGTCGGAAAATTAATGAAACGGAATCGCTTACGTAACTTTTATCTTAATTCGAGTGCAGTGTTAAATAGTCTCCATTGATAACTAGTTATACCATAATCAGTATTTATAAAATACAGTATGAATAGGGTCTACCTTAATAACAAATTACAATTGAAATTAAATTAAGCAAAAGAGAAAGCAAATTCAATTTTAATTTGAAGATGTACATACATTGACCACTTGGCAGAAAATCAAAATTTTCATTCAATAATAAAATATTGTTGTATAAAACAGTTGTTAAACTTATTTAAACTCATAGCGTTGAACTTTGAGGATGTGCTAGTAAATCAAACTTATTTACCATTTAAGGTAGACAACTGGAAATACGATACTTCGAGCAATGGTGGACACTTTTTGGTGCGTGTTAACTTACTTTTTTTTTACTTCTCATTCAAGATCAACACAGCGAAAGATTAAAAAGATATTGGCCAATTGACCTAAATAAAGTAACGAGAATATTTACTGGATGAACCCTCATCGCATAAACAAACCAGGATTTGAAGTAATAAGAATTACAGTACAAAAAAGCCTATTTGTGTCTGATTGTTGTATAGCAAGTAAACAGAAAACGGGTATTATCCTAAGTAATGCTTCAGTTTTTTCTTGAAATATTTAAGGAATTGGAAAGAAATTTAGAAAAATTTTTAAAATAACTTTTAGTAATTTTTTTATAATAAAAATCACTGTCTGACATGACTTACTTCGATTGGGTATAATGAAATCACAAAGCTTTTTTTTTTAATTTAGACTAGTACCTCTTAAAGAGGATAGAAATGACGACATTTAAATGATCTAGATCATTGATTCCAAAAGTGGTCCAGGTGGACCCCCAGGGGTCTACGGGAGACTCGACGGGGGTCTACGTTGGCGTAACAAAAAAATGGGGGTTCACAATTCGTAAGCGGGGGTCCACGAAAATTTATCTGATAGTGAAGAACTAAAATGTTGGCTTGAGTTCACCTATCAATGTAGGCAGATAATATTTTAAGAAACTCAGCGACTGTTACTTGTAAAAACTTGCATATTCCATATTCAGTACAACGTGTCGAGACTTGCAAAGCGCTGCCGCTGCCGCCGTCCGCAATGCTTGCTCAGACGTGCAAAGGGACGAAGTACGACTTGTGGTGTGTGTGCTTGCAATCTTGCATGAACTTGTTTGATTCTTCACCAATATAAATACGATTGCCACGGATAAACGCTATTCATTTGGTTCCCGAATTTCGAAAAGAAAAGTAAAGTAAAGTGAATCGATGTTAGTGTTTGCCACTGTCGGAAAAGTAAGTACTTACCTGCCTATTTGTTATACGTACTTTTATTTTATTTATTATTTATCTATTTATTTTACAATTTATTGTACACGTAAGTAAACAAAAAATGGACAAATTACAAAAAAATACGTAGGTACAAAAGGTGAGGCTTATTCCTAAGAAGAAATCTCTTCCAACCCACCTGCGATAGGAGATATATTTATGTTGTAATAAGTATATTTGTAATGTTTGCGTGTAGTAGGTACGTATTAAAAATTAAATACTGAACAGAGCCGTTATTAGATATTTCCATAAAAGAACAGAAAGCCGGAAAGGTTGAACTTCTTGTCCCTACTTTATTAGTAATTTTTTTATTACCCGACTGTGTGGTGGTTCACTAATAATTAAATATATTTTCATAAATTGTACGTGTCTTTATATACTACATACTCGTAACGTGCATCAAAGTAATAAATAAATAATTAAAATCGCATAGTTTTGATATCAAAATACTATTTACAAGTATTTTCTATCGAATTTACAGAAATATATCAAAATATAATTAATGAAAAAATGTTTTACATTACATTAAAATCGGTTCAGCCGTTTTCATAAAAGTCAATTATTGATCTTAGCGATTTATTGCTTTTAATAATTAGAATCTTTGTTTATTTCATTGCAATAATCAATTAAACCTGTTAAAATAGCCATATCCTGTTAAATAAGACCGCCTTAAGATTACTACAACAAAGTTTTTTTTTATTTACAGGTAGGTAACAGATACGAAACATGGCTGAATCTAAGAAGAAATGTAGACAGTACAGTGTTGATTATTTAAAATTTGGTTTCCTTCCATCAAAGGCAGACAAGCGATTGCCCATATGCCTTTTATGTAACAAATTTTTGAGCAATGACTCTATGAAACCATCGAAGCTCGAAGATCACCTAAGAAGGTGTCATCCTGATAAAATAGGTAAAGATTTGAAATATTTTCAAACATTGAAGGAAAAATATGAAAAGAGACCCACCGTGCACAGTATAATCGCTTCAACGTAGGGAAGTAACGATGATGGCTTGCGGGCATCTTACAATATCTCATTACTTATACCGAAATCTGGAAAATCGCACACCATTGGAGAACAGTTAATTTTACCCGCTGTTGAAGAAGTTTTAAAAACTGTTCTGCACAAATCTCCATTTGACGTACTCAAAAGAATTCCTTTGAGTAACAACACTGTACAAAGATGTATTGATGAAATGAGCTAAGATATTGAAAGTTTCTTGTGTAATTATCTGTAAACAACTCATTTTTCTATTCAACTGGACGAGTCAACTTTACCTGGTAATGAAGCATTATTATTGGCATATGTTCGATTTATTATGGACGAAGAAATTCATGAAGAGCTACTATTCGCGAAAACTTTGGAGACGGACACTAAAGGTGAATCAATATTTAATGTCCTGAGTGATTTTTTTAAGGAAAAATCGATTCCATTCACAAACGTTATTTCGGTGGCAACAGATGGAGCTCCTGCCATGGCCGGGCGATGTCGTGGGTTTATAAGCCATCTTAAAAGAATTATACCAGAGGTAACTGCAATTCACTGTGTCATCCGTCGACAACACCCAGTAGCGAAAAATTTGAGTGCTAAATTGCACCAATCGCTTCAGTTTGTGATTAATGCAGTTAACAAAATAAGAAGCAATGCATTGAATACGCGTTTATTTGCACAATTGTGCGTTGAAAATGATGAAGACTTCCAACGATTGCTCTTACATACTGAAGCACGCTGGTTGTCGAAAGGTGCATATTTAACAAGATTTTTCTCACTTTTTGAATCAGTTTTAGAGTTTCTGGAAAGTAAAGATCCAGATTTAAAAGAAAACCTGATCAATTTGAAAGCAGACATCGCGTATTTGACAGATTTGTTCAAAAAATTTAATGACATTAACTTACAATTACAAGGGGACAGCCTCAATTTAATAAAAACAAAGGGTGTAATTTCAGCTTTTCTTGGAAAATTGAAATTTATGAAGTAAAATATTAGTCGGCGCAAATTTTCCCAGTTTTCAAACTTGTCACAGGTAGAATGCCTTGATGAGGATTTTCACACATACGTTCAACATTTAATTGCCCTGCATGATGACTTTAAAATCAGATTTAAAGATATTCTGACGATGGAAATACCACCATGGATCATAAATCCACTTGATGAAACGGAAGTGGAGAATGTGATATTACAAGAGGAGCTGCTCGAGCTTAGCACTAATGAGGAACTGAAGGTGAAATTTAAAAGAGGGCATCAAACATTTTGGCTGCAGGCAGAAATACCCGAAAAATATCCTGGACTGTGGGGAATTGCGAGAAAGCTTTTGATAGCGTTTCCCTCGTCAGATCTTGTCGACAAAAGTTTTAGTGTCGTTACAAACCTTTTAACAAAAAAAAGGAGCAGATTGAGTATCACAGAACGGGGAGATTTGCGGTTATTCCTAACAAAACTGAATCCAAATATTGATAATTTGCCGTCAATCCGTCAAGTACATCCCTCCGACTAAAATTATGACTATTTTGTGATTGTCATTGTAGAAGTTACGTTACGTTATTAATATTTTATTTTAATTATATTACGACTGTTATCATATTACAATGTAATATGATAACAATAATAATTAATAGTGTAATAATTACATATTTGAATAAATACAACACAAGGAAATATACTATTTTTCTTTTTATTTTTACCACTCTGAATGGGGAGTTTTCTAAATAAAATATGTGAGAATTGATTGGTTTCTTGTGTTGTGGGTAGATGTCAAAGGAGTAAAGTTGGATGGAATGACTTTTTTGATTGGCTAACTTTACTTTTTTGAAATCCACTCACAGCACAATGAATTAATTAATTAACCAATAACTCAGCCGCAACGCAAATTTCCATAGTTAGATCTAATCTTCACATTTTTTTCGAGTTTTGGGAATATGGTAGAAATGTAGCTGCAGGGGGTCCACCGGAACCAGCAAAACTTAAAGTGGTCTATGAGAAAAAAAAAGTTTGGGAGCCTCTGATCTAGATGAATGGAAGTTGCCTTGGTAGAGAGAAATATAATGAATGATGCAAAATAACACAAATACTTAAAAAGTCTGGCGTCAGAGAAACACGTGTGCGGTCCGCGCTCCTCAGTGCCGCCCACGAGTTGGTCGCGCTCCCTTAGCAGTAGACAGCCGTGTAGGAGCTGCCACCCCTGAGCCCAGGTACGCAGGTGCATGTGCATACGAGGCCGTTGGCCTCCGTAATTTGGCTACAAAAATTCGAGAAGCCTCGAAGCTTAAGAATAACCATCGGCCTAAGCCACAGTGCATGTTCGGTGATAAAACATTATAGTGATAAATTTAATACAAAATTTAGTTTAAAAGCCAGCAAGAAAATGTTACCGTCATGTAATGGACCAGACATGTTTTACAGCCAACCGGAAGCATCCTCCAATATACAAACCGAACCACCACTAATTAATCCACAAATAAACCAAATGTACTCGTTCCAACCAATGAGTCAACCAGTTATGATGGACACCAATTATTATTAAGTGGCGAAGCGAAGCGGAGTCACTAACTTCATGTTGTCCGTCCGTCCGTCCGTCCGAACAAAAACTCGAGAACGGCTTGTTTGCTTGTGATTTTGAAACTGATTGGTCATAGGTCAGCGTTAGTGACCTTTACGATTTCAAATTTTCAAAATAGCAACATAGGACATGTAGCATATCACTCAACTCGTCTTTGAACACTGATTAATTTAAACATAAACCTACAAACCAGAGGGTTCTCAAATTTGGGAGACTGCTTCGACACTCCGCTATGCGTTGCAAGCTTTGCAGGTTTTTTAACTCAATATCCAGTTCCGCTCGTGCATCGAAGCAGAACAGACATGTGTGAGTCAGCTATACCTGGGATATCGCAACGTGAAAACGGTCGCTGGCCCGCCAGCTGACCTCGCCAGCGTCGCGCGGAAACCCGCGGATCGCCACTGCGGATCCCATAGCGGATTTTGAGCCCCGGGAACCTTCGAAAACCCCTGCAGGACGAACGTTCCAACATTCGTGAGTTCAACCAGAGCGGATTTGTGTAGCTGACAGATATCGTGCAGTAAACCGAACGGACCAGATAATAAGCGCTTGCTTATTGCATTGTAAGTGATTTATTTATTTACTATAAGAACTAAGATTCAACTAGCAAAAGTAAACAATAAACATAAAATTCTTGCTGCATAACAGCCAAAAATTTTAAATATGTGGGCGGCCGGCAACGGCCTTGCCGGCCCACACAATTATAGTCAACAAATGGCAAGCGGAAATTTCGCATTCCAGAAACAAATGTTTTCCCTATCAAACTCCCAGTCTTTGTTTAATTCACAACAGAATTATCCAAGGCAAAGTCAATTCGTATCTCAATCTCCACATAATCTTCCAAACTTTCCACCAAATCAACTAGCATTATCGCCACACATGCATATACCTAACTTATCCCAACAATACAACTGCAGTGAACCAAATAAAAGAAATGCAAATGATCAAGAAGAATTTTATGATGACAGTGAAACGGAAACTGAGAAAACCCCTGAGATTAGTTGGCAAAGAGTTAAATCTCACAAGAGGAAAGATACAATAAATCCTTTGAACAGCTACCTGCTAGAGAGGAACAATCAACCTCATCTAATTTACTCAGTCATGAAGGTGAAAATGAAAACGGATCTATATATTTGTTCACGATGTTGACTATAAAAAAATGGTAGAAAGTCATCTAGAAGTTGCTGAACAGTAACAATACACAACGAAATGCCTAGCGAACAGTGTAGTGAAAATTAATACAAAAGACCCTGATTATCGGGGAATGATCAAATCATCACACCTACCAAATGAAACAAGAACGATCATATCGCGTTGTACTAAAACAACTGCACTTTTTCACTCATCTAGAAGAAATAAAAGAGGCCATAACTGACGCAGGACATATTGTACGCAACATCATGAATGTAAAAGGGAGAATAAGTAAAGAACCATTACCTATATTATTTGTGGATCTTAAGCCCGCCGAAAAAAAACAAAGAAATTTACAAACTACCACCAGGTGTCAAAACTATAACCACACCAAAACTTACTGCAATAGACCATACGCATACTGATACCAGGACATGCACGAAGACAAGACAAACAAAAACTACCTGTGCACTGTGCGGTGGACCCCACCCAGCTAACTACAAGGGGTGTCAAATTTATCAAGAATTACAAAAGAATAATTATCCAAATAATCAACCTTAAGCAGTAAACTCCGAACCCATAATTTTCCACCACTGCCCTTGCAGAGAGCTAATCTGACCCATACCAATCAACCTGAACAAAATAGATACCTTTACTCGCAAGTCTTAAAAAGCAACCTTCCCAAGCACAAGAGATAAATCTCGGCCAATTTCTCGATGAGTTTAAAAACCTTTTTGACCAATTATTGCAGCAAAACTCTATGATCATGAATTTGTTAACTACTGTCATTAACAAAGTCATACACTAAAAAAATGGTTAAATTTTTAAAAATCGATCTATGGAATGCTAATTAACTACAACACAAAAAACTCTAACTCGAAACATTTTTACAGTTGCATAATATAGACGTCATGCTTATCTCGAAAACATATTTCACTGAAAGAACGTTTATAAAAATACCCTATTATTCTATCTATTGTGCCCAACACCCTTACGGGACAGCCTATGGTGGCTCGGCAGTGATAATTCGAAATTTAATTGTACACTACTGATTACCCCCTTTTAAAGAAACTTTCCTACAAGCAGCAACAATTCAAGTACAAAAACTTCCTATGCCGATCAACATCTCAGCTGTCTACTGTCCCCCAAGACAATCTCACAAAGACCTACTACAAGTCTTCTTTGATTCTATTGGACCAACATTTATTGCAGGAGATGACTTCAACGCCAAACACACGCACTTTGGATGCCGATTAACAACAACGAAAGGCAGAGAAATGCTGAAAGTTATTTCCGACAGCGGACACAACTATTTGTCTACAGGCACTCCCACCTACTGGCCCAAGGATTCTAACAAAATCCCCGACTTGTTAGATTACTTTGTAATCAACGGCCTATCTTCAAATATTATATATATCTTCCAACTACGATTTAATATCTGATCATTCTGCAGTGATTGCAACTGTAAGTGCAACAATAATACATAAAATACCTAAACCAGTCTTAAGCAACAGTAGAGCCAATTGGGAAACATTTAAGGGGTACATAAATGAACATCTAAACACTAATTTTATGTTAAAAATGATAGAAAACATCGAGATCAGTTAATTACCACCATTCAATCAGCAGGATGGCACGCGACTCGGCAAACAAAGAATTTAAAACCCACCTCTCCTAATATTCCCAATGAAATAATGGAGATAGAGAAAAATGGCAACGAAGTCACAACATTGTATATAGAAGGGAACTCAACCGACTAAACAATAAGCTGAGAAGTAAATTAAAAGAAAACCGCAATCACACCTTCCAAGCTTACCTCAGTTCACTATTAGTACATGATAATGCAATCTGGAGAGCTACCAGAGGAATCAAGCAACCTAAAACACACATAGCACCCCTACAAAATCAAACAGGAACCTGGACAAGAACTGATAAAGAAAAAGCAGAAGAGTTCGCCCAACATCTTCAATCTGTTTTTACTCCTAATTCAGAAGAAATTGATGAAGACATTGAAACTTACTTAAATGCCCCGTTACAAATGTCACCACCAATACGTAACTTCACGAAGAAAGAAATCCAGGAGGAAATAAATTACCTGTGTAATAGAAAATCCCCAGGGTTTGATCCAATAACTGCGGCTGTCTTAAAAAAAAGGGAATATAGTATATCCAACTACTATTTAATGGAATTCTTCGCCTTGTTTACTGGCCACTCCAGTTAAAATTTGCCCACATCATTCTCATCGTTAAACCCGGTAAACCCCCTAATGATGTTAACTTGTATCGCCCTATCAGCTTTCTTCCTCTGCTATCTAAATTGCTTGAAAAACTAACCCTAAAGAGAATAAATCAAAGTGAAATACTACAAGACTGGCTTACAAATCATCAATTTGGCTTCCCGACTCAACACTCGACTGTCCAACAGTGTCATCGACTAGTTAATAAAATTCAAACCACTCTTGAAAATAAGGAATATAATAGATGTTAAACAGGCATTTGACCGTGTTTGGCACAGCGGACAAAATCAAGAACACATTTCCTCATCACTACTACCTATTGTTACGGTCTCACCTTGAAAATCGTCACTTCCAAGTCACAGCAGGTGAAATATCACAAATAAGGCAAATCCAAGCAGGCGTACCTCAAGGTAGTGTGTTAGGACCTGTATTATACCTTCTATATTCGCATGACATCCCAACCCTAAAACATAATATTATGGGAACTTTTGCGGATGACATAGCAATACTAACAAGTAGTGAGGATCCAGTCGTAACAACGAATTGAACTCAGGATCATTTAACCTTAATTGAGGAATGGACACACAAATGGAGGATAAAAATTAATGGAAATAAATCTTTGCACGACACGTTTACCATGGAACAATCAACCTGTGCTTCAGTTTACATCAACGATCATCCCATCCCTCAAGCGAACGAAGCTACTTACCTCGGCCTTCATCTTGACAAACGTCTAACCTGGAGAATGAACGTCTCCAAAAAAAGGAAGGAGATGGACATTAAAATTAGAAAAATGTATTAGCTCCTTGGCAAAAAATCAATTCTTTCTTTAGATAACAAATTACTTATATACAAGATCTCTACGGCTGTGACTATGGGGTTGTGCAAGCAATTCAACGATAGAAATCATACAACGATTCCAATCAAAGACATTACGAAGCATAACTGGAGCGCCATGGTACGTTTCTAATAGAACCCTCCACACCGACCTCAATGTACCATATGTGAAGGACGCAATCAAGCAAAAAGCCATAAAACACCACGACTCGCTAGCAACTCATCCCAACGAAACCATTATTCCACTAAGAGAAGATCCCATGACTCGACGTTTGAATAAGAAATGGCCAAAAGATTTAGTGCAATGAAGAGGTGACTTCAACGGGAGTCTTCCTCTCCACGACATATATCTAGTGATAAAATTAGCTCATAGAATGTATGTTGTATCTTTATTATTGCTAATAAACTAAATAATAATAATAAAAAACTCAATCTCCACAAATAAATCTGTCTACAAACATTCCACAACGTAATAACAATCAAAATTTAGATAGAATGTCGTCTACCGGTGATGATGAATACAATGCGCATCAAATCGAAGAACAAAGCGAAAACTCATTGCAAAAAGTGAAATATACAAAAAAAAAGGAAAATAAATGTAAACTCCAAAGATCAAACTCAAAAACATACAATTAGCTAACAGATATAGTGCACTCACTAATGGTGCTGTAAAAACCACCAATTCAGACAACCCAAGCCACAGTATCCCCAAACTTCCATCTATATTCGTATATGACGTAATAAATTTTTGCAAAATGGTAAAAGCCTTACAAAAAATCGTAGAAAATGAACAATACATCACAAAAATCATGGCAAATAATACAATAATAATTAACTGTAATATTGCGGACACCCATCGAAAACTAATTAAGTATATGAGGGACAACAATATTATACATCACACCTATCAGCTAAAAGAAGATCGGGCGTATAGGGTCGCCATAAAATACCTACACCACACAGTTGACACTAACGATATTAAAGAAGAACCAACTGATATTGGACACAAGACAAGAAACATAATTAATGGAAGATAAAGAAAAACTAAGGATCCTTTAAACCTATTCTTTGTTGATTTTTTTTCTAATAACAACAAGGATATATACAAGATCAACAGACTCCTAAATAGTATAGTACAAATAGAGCCACTGAGAACAACTAAAGGCTTGATACAGTGTATGAGATACCAGCAATATGGACATACAAAAGCATATTGCAATAGACTATTTTTTTATGTAAAGTGTGGGGGGCCACACGGCACTGTCAGCTGCAAGAAACCCAAGAAAATTCCTGCAAAGTGTGCGTTATGCGACGGTCCACACGCACAGTGAACTATAAGGAATGTGAATTCTTAAAACCACAAAATACCAACAACAGGCTCAACATCCAGTCAACCCAAGTAGCACACAACCAAACAACCAACGCCGAGTATCCAAAGGACAAGAAATGTACAACAAAACCTCACTTATGCAGGGGTATTAAGAGGTACACAACAGAACACGCAAACAGGAGACGATCCCTCTACAATAACAATGAACAAATTTTTAGAAGAATCCAAGTCTGTGTGTAACCAACTGATAAAGCGAAATAGCATGGTGTTAAACATGCTATCAACACTGATAAATAAAATGCACAATGGCTAAGTTTTTAAGAATAACAACATGGAACGCAAACGGGTCCCATCAACATAAAGATGAAATAAAAATATTCCTTGATAATAACACAATAGATATATTTTTGATCAACGAATCTTATTTCAACCTACCACAACATAAAACGTATTATTGTAATCACCCGGATAATACAGCACATGCCGAAAGTGTAATTTTTATTAAAAATAGCATTAGCCACTATGAACTTCCAAATTTCGATAAAAAGTATCTGCCGGGGGCCATTAATTAAAGTAAAAGTGTTACCATATGACTTAACGATAGCGTCGGTGTACTGCCCACCTCGACATACTATCAAGAAAGAAAATTTTAGCGAATTCTTCCAAACACTGGGATCCAAGTTCATTGCCGGTGGAGATTATAATAGTAAACACACTCTTTGGGGATTACGATTGATCAGACAGAAAGGCAGATAACTGCCACTAGAACAGCATTACTCATACTTATTAACAGGTACCACGGACTCAAATAAGATTCCAGACCTTCTAGACTTTTATGTCACAAATGAAATTTTCGCATCACATTTGGATGTAACTTCAAGTTTTGATCTCTCGTCGGATCACTCACCGATAATTGCAACTGTCAGCATGTTTGTCATAATAAGAAATCCTACGCCTCAATTACACAATAGAAGAACGAATTGGGATGGTTATAAACATAAAGTAGAACAAGGAATAAAACTAAACATAAGTCTTAATACACCGGAACAAATCGATAAAGCTCTTGAAGATGTAACAGATATACTTAAACGAGCAGTCCAACAAACTACACTGCAGAAGGATACACAACAGAGACCTAGAAACCTGTAGCTGAAAAAAAGAGCTAGGGCAAAATGGCAACGAACTCATGAACCAGCAGACAAAACATCATTCAACCGAATTAGTAAGAAACTTAAAGAATAAAAGGATTATTCACTCCAAAAGTGATAAATCAGCTAAGAAACTTAAAATGCCAGTACCCCCTATACGAAATCAGGATCGACTCACCGCAGGACAGTGGGCACGCAGTGATGAAGAAAAATCAGAACTATTTGCAAAACATCTTAGCAAAGTATTCACACCACATGATAACCAACCTGATCAGGAAATAGAAAAGGACATCACGTCTATACCAGAAAACATCCAACCGATCCGAATATTTACTCTAAAAGAAGTTCGACAAGAAATCAGTTTCTTAAATGCCAAAAAAGCACTAGATGTAGATTAATTAACACCGAAAATGATAAGAAAACTCCTAAGAAAAGAAATTTTACTTTTAGTGTACGTGTATAATGCAATTCTAAAACTAAATTACTAGCCGAAACAATTAAAAACAGCTGAGATCACACCGAAACCACAAAAGGATGAAAAAATTGCATCTTTATATCGACCAATAAGCCTTCCGACTATAATAGCAAAAGTTTTGGAGCGACTATTACTTCGAAGATTAAACCAGAAGACTGGATGTCCCTCCATCAATTTGGATTCAAAGGCGACCATTCTACTGGACAACAGACTCGCCGGATTATTTATAGCATCAACGAAACACTTGAAAACAAAGAATATTGCACATCAACTTTTCCAGACGTTAGCCAAGCTTTTGACAAGGTTTGGCATAAAGGCTTGTTATTCAAAATTTAACATTACTTGCCTCTGTCCTACTTCAAAATTCCCAAATCATACTTAAGTGATCGTGCGTTTAGAACAAGAGTAAATCAAGCTGTCTAAAAAATGTGCCATTAAAGCGAAAGTTCCTCAGGGCAGTGTTATAGGACCACCTTTGTACGTGTTATATACATCCGATCTGCCAACACTACAACATGAACGTTCGCGGACGATACAGTGATTCTCGGCAGAGACCAGAACCCAACAGCAGCCACCAATAAATTACAAAACCGTCCAGATGAATTACAAATTTGGTTAGAAAAGTGGAAAACTAAAATCAATGAAATTAAGTCTCAGCAAGTAACCTTCACATTGAGGAAAGGTCATTGTCCATCAGTTCGTATTAATGAAGTAGATATACCGCAATCCAGCACTGCCAAGTATTTAGGCTTTCACCTAGATAGCAAATTAACCTGGAAAGAGCATATAAACATAAAATGAAAACAAATGAACTTGAAAATAAAAGATTTGTACTGGTTGCTTGAAAGAAAGTCAAGCCTATCATTATCAATTTGTTTACTAAAGACGTTACAAGTGGGAGGTATAGTAGAGATTTTCATGTAACGCACTTAATGCAGTCACTTAGCATATACAATAACTTACAGAAGATTAACAGTATGAAGAGCAGCATTGTCATCTATCACTGAATACGTTTTCGAACATACGTTTCTATAAACTTTTTTATTCATTTTCCTATTAGAAATCATCTTTTGAAGTTTATCCTTTATATATAGTTAACATTTACCCTGTATATTGAAAACAATGCAATATTAGACCACCTAAACAGACAGACTCGTAATTATAAAAGAATTGTCATTCTAACTAGACATTTTGGAGCAAAGTACTGGCATAGTTGATGATAAATAAAATCCATTCAACTTAGATCTTTAAAAGACTAATGCATATATACGAGAAAAAAGAATACACGTAGGCTAAATCGTAAATAGACTTAAAACTCCTTTTGCAGAATGAAATTTGAAAATTGTAACCTCTTAGAAATTGTTACTAAGTAATGGTATGGATAAGCCAGTTTATGTTTGTATTAGCCAAATAAAAAAGCCTTGTTTTCAAGATACTATAAAGCCAATAGTTGAGAATTTGTTATGAAGTGTATATTTATACAGAACATAAATACCAAATATGTACAATAAAAATGCACTTTATTTTTGAACGATTTATTCAATTTTAGAGTTGGACTACAAAGAGTTTTTTGAATTAATTATACTAATTACATTTTTTTGTTATAGGGTTTAAGTAATGAGTAAAATAACATTTTAAACTAGTTGACACTTGTATTCATTGTTTCTAGATAACAAATCCGCATTGCTTGATGCATCTTTATTTTTACTTTTCGAGGCTACCATCGCTTTTTTATTCGTTTCAGTAATGCGCAGGGTTTCTTTTTGAAAAATATACTGAAGGTGGATAACTATTCATATCAATGATGTTCATTATAAAATGGTGTCAGGATGGCCGAGTGGTCTAAGGCGCTGCGTTCACGTCGCAGTCCACTCTGTGGGCGTGCGTTCGAATTCTACTTCTGACAAGTCACCTTTTTAATTTAAAAAACTTTTATTTTTATATGTGTAAAAGTCTAAAAAGTAACTAAAAAAAGATTATATATAAAGCGACTAAAAATTTGATGTCTTGCCTTTAACAGTACAATAGATAAAAGTTTCTGGTGCCAAAGTGTTAGAATTTACCAAAGCTTAAGACCAACTAAAATCAATGCAGTAAAATTTAAATTTAACGGTACGGTTAAAATACTGTTAAAGTCAAAGAGCAATCTAAATTGTGATAAATGTCAATTACCATCTATGTGCTCTCATGTGCTAGTTCTACAGCGAGAAGCTCTTTCACATTGACTGTACTAATAATTTCTTCTTTTTTGATGGCACTGCAACCCGAATCGAGCCCTGGTCTCTTTCAGCTTTTGTCTCCATTCCTATTTGTCCGCAAATAACTTTTTTCAACTTCTAACACCAAAAAGATTACGAGCGTTTTCAACCACTTCATCTTTTCATCGCTTTCTTTGTTTCCCCACTAATCTCTTATCTTGCATTCTTGTCCTCAGTGCTCTTTTTAGCAGTCTTCTGTCCTCCATTCTGTTAACGTAGCCCACCCATTGTAATCTACGTAGGTGTATAACGTCTACTACCAACGGTTCTTTATAAATCTGGTAGATCTCATGATTATACCTTACTCTCCAGACTCCGTTTTCATTTAGTGGCCTCAGTATTTTTCTTAATACTTTCTTTTCGAAAATGTTTAATTTGTTAGCCGAGTAGTGTACCATTACCCAGCTTTAGCAGTCATATGTCAATATCGACCTTATTATGGTTTTATATATCCTCAGTTATATATTGCGGTAGATATCTCGTGACTGGAGGATTTGAGACGGTGCAAAATATGCCTTCTTAGCTGCAGTTATCATTCTTTTTAATTCGTGATCTTTGGTTCCGTCTAGCGCCAGCTCTACTCTTAGGTATGCAAACTGTTACCGTTTCAATTTCTTCTTTCCGAATAATGTTCTGGGCTTGTCTGTTAAATCTAGTCTTGGCCAAGAATTTGGTTTTTCTGTGTTGATTTTGAATCCACTCTTTTGTACATATCTTTTTAATTCTAAGTATGTTTCTTAGACTCTTTGTGTTGGTCGACTCATGATGTTGATGTCGCCTACGTAGTTTTGTTGGTCAGAAGGTTTGGCCTCCAACAGTCATTTGTCTTGTGACATATTTCAGCTCGAGATTAAAGAGGGTGGGAGCAAGTCCATCTTCCTGTTTCAGCCTTCTCGGTATTTTGAATTTTTCTGACAGCCCGATTTCCGTGCGGACACATGATTCCGTATTTTCCATTGTTGTCTTGGCGAGTTTTACGATCTTTGGTCGCACTTTGAGTTTCAGCAGAATTTTATACAATGTGCTTCGATTTATCAAGTCGTAGGCTTGTTTCAAGTCGACAAAAATGCTTTTTGTAATATTTGCTTAACTGTAAATGGCTGGTCTATTGTAAATCTGCCATGTCTAAAATCCGTCTGGTATTCATTTTTAATAATTTTTGCAATAGGCTGAAGTCTCTTATTTACTATGAGTGTAAATATCGTATAGGCTGTACATAGGAGCAATATTTCTCGATAGTTTCCACATGACAGCTTGTCTCCTTTTTTTGTTGATTGGGCATATTATTTTCGTTTTCCACTTTTTGGGTAGCGCTTTTTCTTATCATATGTTTATTATTAGGGCATGCATTTGTTTATTGAGTTATTTACTGCTTTTCTTATAGAATTCTGACAGTATATTATCGTATTCAAGGGCTTTGTTGTTTTTCTGGGCTTATATAGCTTTTTGAATCTCTTTCAGTGTCGGTAATTCTACTGAGTTTAGTTCTTCTTTCTGATGGAAATTAATTCGTTCTTCTGCATTTTCTCGAGAGCCCAGCAGTGTTTGAAGGTACTTTTTCCATCTGTTTTTAATCTTTACAGAGTCGCTTATAATTTGTCCTGCATTATCTTTGCACATCTTTATTTTATTTATGTCTCCTCCTTATTTGTTTTATAAATTCATATGCTTCGTTTAATTCATTTCTTTCAAAATCATTTTTCATTTATTGAATTATTTTGCTCTTATATTTCCATTTCATTATTTTACATGTTTCGTCGGCTCTCGATCTTGAAGATTCATATGTCTCTCGTATTTTTCTTGTCTTTTTTCCTATATATATTTTGTGTACTATATTCCTTTTACTGATAAAATCTTCACATTTCTCATCAAACAACTTTGCTCTCTTGTTTTTTTTTTTGGTTCTAAGATTGTGTCGGCTGCTTTTGTTAATGTTGTTTTTATTCGTTTCCATTTATTTTCCATTTTTTTATCTCTGACCTTCTCAAAATCCTGTTCTATTTCTAGTGCGATGTTTTGTTGTATCTCTGGGTCGCTTAACCTGCCAGTACAGAATATTCTTGGTTGGTCTTGTACTTGATTCCTCCAATTTCTATTTATTTTACAGCTGAACTTAGCTCTAACATCCATGATGCTTGTAGCTTCATTTTTTTCGATCAACATAGTCTATTTGACTGACACTTCTCCCATCCGGGGAGATTTATTTTATTTTGTAGATGTTTTTATGTAGAAAGCATGTTGAGCTGATTATCATGTTCTTGTTAGTGGCCAAGTTAACGAGAAATTCTTTGTTATTATTAGTTTTATTGTGCATGAAGTGTTTGACTATTGTACTGATGAATTGTTGTTCCTTTCCACATCATTTGTATGTCGTATCTCGGCGAGTTGTCATATGTACTCTCCAGCTGTTAGTAGAAATCCTTCTTCGCTTCTTTGGTCTGTTGGACTATGTGCGTTTATTATCGTTAGATTGAAAAACTTTGTTTTAAGTCTTAGTTTGCATATTTGTTCATTGATTGCTTGGAAGTCTATAATAATTGCTTTAATTTTATTATTCACTATAAAGGCCACTTGAAATGCCTTTCTTTAGTCTTTTCCGCTATGTAACATAGTATGTGTCTTTGTGTTCCAGACTCCTTTCCCCTTCCACTTTGTTTCTTGGATTACTATGATTAGCATATTGTATCTGTTCAACTCTGTAGGGCTGTTTAGGCCCCTGGTTTGTTCATTGTTCTCACGTTCAATGTTTCGAAAATAAAATCCATATTTAGTTTCTCAAGTCTTTTCCGATATTTCCATCTTGTGTTCGGAAGCAAAAGTTTAGGTTTTTTTAACGAGTAGCGGTTGTTAGCCCCTAGCCCAATGTCCTTTTCGGAGGGCCATTTCTTCCGTTTCGGCCTAATATCCACCAACGTTGGTAACCCGATCTCCGATGAAGTTGCTCAGGTTTTCGGGGTTCATTACCTTTATCGTCATATAAAGACTACTTGGAAGTGAGAGTCGAAATCAGATAGAAGAAGCTATGCGTCGGTAACTGAAAACAGCGTCGGTTATTACGCATGCACTACCCCTTTAAATCCCGGACTAATAAGTTAAACGAAGTAAAGTGCGGCTACTAAGGGTTTTAGATAGGTATACATGAAGGGGAGTCTCTCCATAATATACCTTACAATACTGCTTTTTTAGTAAACATAATGATATCAGGATCAGGTGCTCCCATCCAACACATCAAGTTTCTCGCAACGGACAACGTACAACCTTAGAAATTTTGATTTAAAATACAGTTTGGGGACAACACGCGCGGTATAAACGATTTTTAGGAGAACGAAAAACTGTTGAAAATGACTTATCGACATCGTTCTCGTGCCAGGGTTACTGAGTAGAATATTTGCATTGTTCGCCTTTTTATGAAGTATAACCGCTGCCTAACAGTTGTTGAAATTACAAAATACAACTGTTCAAACTCGACAAAAAATTAAGGATTTGTTCTGTATTATTTTAAAAGTTCCTTTTTACATTTCAGATCTATCATTCCGCATTTATTATTTGTTTAAATCACTAAATGGATATTTGTAGGGCAGATATTAGATGAGAATGTTGCTGTTTAAGCGTGCATAGGCAATTGGATAATGTCACAACCGTCTTTATTTTATAATATGGAGATTAAACAACTGTGTATCCGTAGGAAAAATGTGTTTCTAAGTTAAGAGATTATGTAACAAAGTAACTTCGCATGCTTGAATTTTTTATGCTTTAATGAATTTAAAAAACAGTAATTTCGGTTTATATTTCAGTCATTCATAACCATTAGGTCGGCAGTAGGTGAGTAGATGAAGTGCTTGATTTTTTATCGCACGTCGAAACCGTCCGGGCTTGTAAATTTAATTTGGAATTACGCTTAATTATAAAATAAGTTAGTATGATATAAGTCTAAATTAGAACGATAGTATAGAAAGGCATGAGCGACTGAGCGATTGCCTACAGGTTATCTTATATATTTTAGATATGATTTACTCATTTTCCACAAGGACGTATTGTAAATATTCTGGGACTTAAACCAACTAAAGGCAAAATATGATAATTATAATGATCATGTTATGCAAGACTAACAAATAAAACTTTATGCAAATAACAATTTGTTAACATACACATCTTTAAACTATCAACAAAGACCAGATTCACTGTTTAATCATCAATAAGAAATAAAAGAGGTTGGGGCTTTGTATAGAAGCATCATCTTATGGTTACAGTAATTAAAAAAAACAAATAAAAATTTAAGCTCTTTAACGGTTTATTTTGTTTGAAACAACTAATTATTAGCGTTATTTTACCTGCAAAATAGTTAATGTACAAGGTGATTCATGAGAATCTGACGATTTAAAAAAAATAATACTCCGTAGATTTTCAACTCGATATGCATTTTTACAAAAACCGAGGTCAAGACAAGCCATTTAAGTCACTTATTTATTTATAAAAAATAATGTCATTTATCTGTCGACCATTCTCTTGAATGCAGCTTTTAATTATTTATTCGAACTTGTTTATCACATACGTCAACAGTTGTTGATCCAGTCGTGACCATTTCTTGTCAAATGACATCCATAAGTTTGTGAGTGTACACGCGGCTGTTCAGATACACCTATAAAAAGAAATTATATAATGACAAGTCAAAAGGCCACGGAATATGCTTTGGAAAACGCCTATTGTTGCGTTGTCAGTATGTGCTGTAACACGATTCTACTGAATATAAACAATTCTTTTGGTTATGTTGTTTACTACAAGATGTTATTGGGCATGCAAATGTAACATACTCTTCAAAAAAATACGGATCAATAATGCCAAAAGGGGCAATTACACACCGCACTGTAAAAATCGCGCAATAATCATAATTATTAGATTTTTATTTTCTCCCAAAATTACTTGCATTGGTACAGTGTTCTCATTGCTTATTATTTCTCATGTTGAGTTGTTAAACAATTTGGTTTTTGTACAGATGAAGGATATTAAAAAATAAGCTAATAAGAAACAAAATATCCTCACAAATGCAAAGCACCGTTTAATAAACACTTCCTAGATATGTGGTGGAAAACGTCGAGTTAAATAGAATTCTAAAATTAACAGCATAAAAATTAAAAGTATAATTATCTTAAAAAAAATACAAAAAAAAATTAAAAACAGAGAAAACGATTGCAAATTTTTTTCTAGCGTATTTATAAATTTAAGTGCCTCAATAAAGCTTTTACATCCTTTCTTTACTGTCCTCAAACTCAGCGTAGGCGAGTTTTATTCTTGCTGGAAATTCATCGATGTATGTAACGTTCTAGTTTGTAAGTAGTGTATGTTGCATGTCAATACACACAATAAACCCTTGAGGCAGCGGTGTTAGTAGGTGCGCCCCAACGAAAAAGAAATATCTTCTAGAATTCTAGAAAAGGATGCCGAAAAATAATAAAGGAGATACTTTTAAGCATCATTATAAACATTGTTGAAGCTAAGCTAAATATACGTGTATGGGTTAGCTCTATAGGTGACTAGTCAAGAGCGAACGCTCCGCTGCCAGTTTAAAGAGTTAACATTAGCTTTGTACAACTGTACTTAGCAATAGAAAAACTAATAGTTACATTTTTCAATTAAATATTATTTCCGTTTCTTTCTCCACACAGAAAAATTTAAATAATATTTAAATACAAATCGTAAACTTAAAGTACTAACTTTTTCTGAACAAACATAATTTAAATAAAAATCTCTCAAATAATGTACATGAAAAACGCAGCATAATGCAGATCAGAAGAAGAGAACATATATAAAAGTGACTACAGGCTTTCAAAAAAAAAAAAAAAACTTTAAAGCTCAAGACATACAACACATAGTTATTATTGTTACGAATTTCCGAACGCCTCCCGTAGCGCGGCCGCTAAACATTACATTCGGCATCCGACACAATACCTTCTAGAAATCGTGTGCGGACACAAAGAAAGTTCCAGTCCGGCGCTCCAGAGGTTTCGCGCTCCTTCTGGTACATCCGAGCTGCTTAAATATCTCGCAGCGGAGCGGCAAGAACATTTAAATTCGAAGTAATGACAGCGAAGAAATGAAAGTGCGGAAGATGCGTGCGTAACATAAATAGTGTCTCAAATAAATACTGTGTATTTTTGTGTTGTATACATAAGTAGTGATCAATAATTTTCATAACCTGTAAGTAAAATAAATAAGTAGTTTAAGTAAATTTTTACGTCTTATTCACCACTATCAAGGGCGGAAACGTTACAGTATCGTCGACCTGTGGAGAGGCAGGCGTGTAAATAGCCGCTCTCGTGGTGCGGTGTGGAATCGTAGTACGGCCCGTAGTGGAAGGTCAGCCGATAAGGCCAAATCGTCCCTTAAACGGCCGTCGCGTTAGCGGATGGCGGCTACCGATATCAACCAATGAATTCCAAATCGCTCACCTGAATCGGCTTCGGCTTCGGCTTCGTCGGCGATTCCGGTGGCCACCTCTGCGTTGCGGATCTGGTATCTGCGGGATGTTGAGACACGACCAAATTGGCCGAGCTGCGATGCGTGAATATTTGCGGGATGCGAAATGCGAATTTATGCGGACTGAGACACGATATGTCGGGCGTGAATTTGGCAAAAGCCCATGCCGTATTGTGCGACGGCAAAACGTAGCTGATATCAAAGGTCAATGCTCTCGCGATATAAATTCAAGGGCGAAAGTCACAACCAACCTGTTTATTTTTAATATTATCTTGCTTCTCGCATGTTATCATATTCTCATAGTTAATTCAGGACATTCCTATAATTATATACATTATTTTTTCCCTCTTTATAACTCAATACTATTTTATTTTATATTTATCACCGTCATAAAAATTACAAATATCACAAATTTAAAAAATATTGATGTTTTTAAGTATCATTTATCAAAAAGAATTATGCTCACTTTTCTCTTTGATTTTCTAAAAGTAGCAATTCATTTATTACATAAAATCAAAGAAATTGTAATTTATTTTTATTCTTTCTTTCAAATTGCAGTAGCATTCAATCTTTTATCAGCAGGTACGTTTAACAAGAAATTTTATATACAAAGGGTATTCCATAAAGGACATCGAATTTGAACTTGGTGGCATTTCTTTATTTTGAAGTTGGCAGGCTTGTTATTATTTTAGTTATCTATTATTACTTGGGTTAATTAGTATTGGTTGCTTTTTCTGTGAATCATTTTGTTTTCATTCGTTTTTGTCATGTAACAGTTTGCAACCAGTGATTTCTATGCACGGTCCATGCCGGTCTATGCCGTCCATGTTACCAGAGACCATTACTTGCGTCGGGAGAGCGCCCAACTGATCTGCCGCCCACCATATTTGCAGTGATTCAAGTATAGTTGTATTGTTCGTTTATTTTTCTCAGTTTCGTCGTTTGCTTAATTGTTACTTTAGGATTCATTTTAATTTTGCCCAATATATATAGTTTATACAGCTCCACTAAGTTTTATTTCCTGTTTTGCTTATTATCGAGTCACCTTATTGCGCTTAATTGTAAACATTCTTTTGGTCCTTCGAGCCGTATCGAATTAGTCCGGGAAAATCAGATCATTTTGCATTAAACAAAAAGGAATAAAATTAAGAACGAGCTGTGTAAATTTTGTTCGCTAGTTTGTCTGCGTTGCTGCGGCCCGAAATATTGCGTTAGCCTTGCTGTTTTGTGTCCAAGGTCGACCCTAAGCACCATAATTTTTTACCTGTGTTTTGACCCTTTTGTGTTTTATTCCGCTATTGTTAGAATTCATTCTTTGTCAATTTTTGTTGAAAATGGCTCCGTCGAACAAACGCGAATTAATCACTACTAAAACGCTAATAGTTAGCCGAATTAGCGAACTGTCTGCGCTTGCGGAAGCTGCCACAATTGATGGATCGGTGCAAACGCTGTTCAAATTGAGATTCAAGATACTCGACGACTTATATGCCGAATTTAACGCAACACTCGTGAAATTAATGAGCCAAGGACGTGAAGAATAGCTTGCTGGCTTGGACATATTACGCAAACAGACAGGTAACCAATATTTTAATATCATCCATATTTTTGAGCAAATATTCCCTGCTCCAAGTCCGGTCTCGTCGGGATCGAAAGTCAGCCAGCAAGATAACAAACCAAATGTAAAATTACCCAAAATAGAGATTCCCAAATTTGCTGGTGACCTCAAATCTTGGCAAACCTTCATAGATTTGTTCGATAGCCTCGTACATAACCACGCGGGCTTATCTCCCATCGAAAAATTCAATTACTTAATTACCTCGTTAACTGACGAAGCCTTATCTTTAGTAAAAGCGATACCCCTAACGTCAGACAATTATAAAATCGCTTACGACAGCCTTTATGAACGCTTCTCTAACAAGCGTCGATTAGCCAGCACGCACTGGCAGTTGATAAGAAAGTATCCCCTGTTGCAAAGCGAGAATCTCCGAGAATTGGGTAAGCTGTTAGACACCTTTAATGAAAATTTATCCATATTAAAACTTTTAAATTTTGATGTAGACGCTTGGGATTTTATTTTAGTCGAGCTATTATTAGAAAAAATAGATAAATCCACTCGAAAACGTTTTGAGCTTCAGGTAAACGATTCCGAAATTCCAAGCTATTGTGATCTTAAAGCTTTCCTGCTTAAACAATGTGCAGCCTTAGACACAATTCACAGCTCGAACGAAGGATTAAACCTTCCTAATGCCAATAATTCCGGCAGAGCAAATAAAGCGAATTTTGAATCGCGAAACCGTTCGATGCGACAAACTAGAAGCTTTGTCACCCAAACCATATCCACCACCTCTCCTTTCGACTCTGATTCATGTTGTGGATTTTGTAAAGATTCACACAGCATTTACCGGTGCAATTCGTTTCTTGCACTCGGTCCACAAGAGAGTTTTTCTGTGGTTAAGCGTCTTCGTTTGTGTTTTAACTGTTTACAAAGCACGCATAACCTGCCACAGTGTACATCCAAATATTCCTGCCATCATTGCAATCAAAAACATCATACCTTGCTCCATCTCAAACCGATAAATCGCAATGAGCCGCTTAATCCCCCTCAAACCACGGCGCCCTCAACTGCCACTGTCACCAATACAACCAATGCTTGCACTAGCATTAAGTCAACTAACGGTCAATCCTCGACCGTACTATTGTCTACCTCGATGGTAGAAATTCGGAATCATTCAGGCTCTTACAAAAGGGTAAGAGCGCTGGTTGATACTCGATCACAATCTAGTTTCATTAGTAAAGACTGTTTTACGCGTCTGAAGCTCCCGAGCTTGTCCTCTACCACAGTCGTGCGTGGCTTAACAGGTCAAGTACCTGTCAGAGACTCCCACGGCTCTACTTTCTGCATGATTAGACCAATCGGTACCAACTGCCGCCTAGATCTAGAAGTTATCGTTTTGCCTAAAATTTGCGCGCCCTTGCCCACGTACAATATAAACCCTTCTGAGTGGCCTGACCTGCAAGGTCTACAGTTAGCTGATCCAGATTGGGCTATTTCCGGGCCCATAGACCTATTGCTGGGCGCAGATGTTTATGCCTCGATATTGAGAGATAGTGTCATTCCGTCCGTGAATGGATCTCCCGCGGCCATTAATACTACCTTTAATACTACTTTTAGTTGGCTATTGATAGGTTCAACCTCAGTAGCACAAGATCAGTCAACCAAACACTCCTTTTTAGCGCTCATGGAAAATTGCGACAGTCTTTTGAAACGCTTTTGGGAAATAGAGAAGGTGCTCAATGTTGCAGCCAAATCCCCAGAAAATGATCTAATAGAAAATTGGTTTTCCAAAACTTATTTTCTCCTGATTGTTTCTATATACCACACCATTGGGTTCTGAAAGAACAATCCGACGGCCCTAAGATCAGAGTCGTCTTTCACGCATCGGCGAAAGATCCTACCGGGGTGTCATTGAAAGATACCATTTTCGTCGGTCCAAAGCTGCAGAACGATATTTACGTAATTCTTCTTCGATTTCGATGGCATCTCTTTGCTTTTACCTGTGACATCCGTCAAATGTATAGGCAGATAGTAATGCACGAGGAAGATCGCCGATTTCAATTGATTCGCTGGAGATTTTCGGATTCAGAACAAATCAGCAGTTATGAACTCAATACCGTCACGTATGGAGTTTCCACATCACCATTCCTGGCAATTGCCTCACAATGTTTGCGTACTGATTTGTATGTAGATGACATCGCGACTGGCGCGGATACGTTAGGCAAAGTCGAGACGTTGAAACAACAGCTAGAAACCTATAAGTCCTGTATTGTATTCGATGAAGTCATTGCTTGGAGTGATTCTACCGTTGCCCTTTCGTGGATCTGTTCTTCTCCTCACCAGTGAAAAACTTTTGTGTCCAATAGAGTCACGCATATACAAGAAAGAGCACCACCCAGTTCGTGGAAGCACGTTCGCTTTCATGACAACCCTGCTGACCCCGCATCCCGGGGTTTATTGCCTCAAGATCTCGCACCCTGTTCCTTATGGTAGACGGGCTTCTCATGGTTAATGGATCCTTCCGATTCATGGTCACTAGGAAATACCTTATCAACGTGCCTAGACAATTTAGCGTCTGAAAAACGAATCGTGTCATTCGTTGCCCAAACCGAAACTTCGTTAATTGACAATTTATTCACTCAATTCTCATCGTTACCAAAGATTCAGGGGATCGTAGCGTTCTGTTTTACGTTTTGCAATATCTGTCGTAAAAGGAACCCTCCTCAAACGGGCGTCTTGAGTGAGTTAGAATTATTCAATGCCTTATTGATAATAATAAAAATGTTTCAAGCCAAGTTCTATCGCCAAGAATTAGATAAACTACGCAACAATTTGCCGTGTGCCAAATCCTTACAAAGATTAGCTCCTTTCGTGGATCAAAACGGTGTGTTAAGGGTGGGCGGACGACTTCAGGAAGCCAACCTGTCGTACGATACAAAATATCCCGCTTTACTCCCCCGTAAACATAAGCTAACAGAGCTCATAGTCAAAAATGTCCATGAGAAAAACTTGCATTTTGGTGTGAATACCACCTGCTATTTAGTAAGGCAAAGGTTTTGGGTACCCTCAATACGTCAGGTTGTTCGAAGTTATTTAGCAAAATGCATTCGGTGCTTTAAAGTTAATCCCCGTTCGGTACAACCTCCAATGGGAAATTTGCCAGCAATCCGTGTTTCACAGGAAAAACCCTTTAGTTGCGTGGGCGTTGATTATGGAGGACCGTTGCCCATGGTCATGTCCAAACGACGAGGAATCAAGCCACAGAAGGCCTACATATGTCTGTTCATATGTTTTAGCACCAAAGCGATGCACATTGATGTAGCTTCCGATGCGAGCGCAGAATCCTTCCTAGCCGCCTTAAGGCGTTTTATTGCCAGGCGAGGTCGCTGTTCCAAAATCTACAGTGACTGTGGAACTAATTTTGTCGGTGCTAACCGCGAGTTGATAGAAATGATGCGTTCGGCGGTGGAGGCCGAAGCTATTGAGTGGCATTTCAATCCTCCTGCGGCCCCACATTTCGGTGGCTTATGGGAGAGCGGGATCAAGTCGACAAAGTCACACATTTCACGTGTCATCGGAACTCAAATTTTAACATATGAGGAACTCTGTACCATTACCACAGAAATAGAAGCCATGCTCAATTCGCGACCCTTATGCCCTATAAGTTCCGATACTCATGATATGTCGGTTCTGACGCCCGGTCATTTTCTAACGTTAGAGCCTTTAACAACCCCTCCTGACCCCAATTTGTCTGAAGTAAAATTGTCGCACTTATCGCGATGGCAACTCATTCAGAGACTTCAGCAGGATTTCTGGAAATATTGGAGAGACGAATATCTTCACGCGTGTTTTCAGCGCGGAAAATGGGCAACGGCGAAGATCTTTAACCCCATTGACATAGGTACTTTGGTACTAATCAAGGACGAGCTGTGTCCACCCCTAAAATGACGCTTAGGAAGAATTTCCGAGTTACATCCTGGTCGGGACGGCTTTGCTCGTGTTGCCACTGTGCGCACGACCAATGGGTGTGTCAAGAGACCCCTAGTTAAACTGTGTCCCTTACCGACGCCGCAGCAATCTTGATTAAATCTTAGATATAATTCCCTTAGTTATTTTAGTTTATTTAACTTTATGTTGCTTTGAGAAAATTACCTCACTGGTAATTTTGGTGGGCGGTATGTTTGGCGTTCATCTCTAAACCCGTGTCCCATCTCTACGGTAGCCTTTGCTATCCGCCGGCCGATCCTCGTCGCAACACGAGTTTTACCACCGCCCGGCACATTCGCTTTTGAGCTCTCGTGAGCGACGGAGCAGAGCCAGCCGACCAGGTGCTCTAGTGCGCTGCGCTTGCACGCTGTCGTTTCATATTGTACGTTCCGCCCCGTCCGTGGTGCCTCAAGATTGAAGCCGCCAGCCGGTCGACCCAGGTGCTCTATTGCGCTGTGCTGGTACGCTGTTGTTGCCTACTGTACGTTCCGCCCCGTCCGTGGTGCCCCAGGATTGAAGCCGCCAACGAAGAGCACGCCGAAATCTGCCGTCCATGTTACCAGAGACCATTACTTGCGCCGGGAGAGCGACCAACTGACCTGCCGCCCACCATATTTGCAGTTATTCAAGTATAGTTGTATTGTTCGTTTATTTTTCTCAGTTTCGTTGTTTCCTTAATTGTTATTTTAGGATTAATTTTAATTTTGCCCAATATATATGGTTTACACAGCTCCGCTTAGTTTTATTACCTGTTTTGCTTATCATCGAGTCACCTTATTACGCTTAATTATCAAACACTATATATTTTACTACATCTACGTTAGTTCTTAACTTTTTTTGCGATTCACAATTATATTCACATCCACCTCTAACTTATTTTAGCTATTTTACTTTAATCACTAAATTTATTTCTACTAAGCTTTGTCAGAATTGGAATAAACGTTAGATATACAGTGTTACTACAGAAGAATCATCGGGCCTTAAAAAGACGTATTTTGCAAAGTACTACAGATACAATATTAAATTTTACACAAAGATGAAGAACAAACATCTATGTTTTTATATATGTCATCCCAAACGTAGTATGTAAGTTCCACGCGCAACACAATACACGTCAAAACACACATATTATGAGTAGTATGAAGTTGAAAAATATTTCTTAGCGGACAAAATGTATGAATATATGCATTATGTATATTGTGGTAAATCATAAATTATAAAAATTAGTTGGAATAAAAGCTAAATTTATGACGTTGACTAAATCCTGAAAACCGTTTCAGTGCGTTTACTAATGTATATTTACAGGAACAGGATTCGACTTTATCTAAAAAAAAGTGATCCTAAACTACCACCGATACTCGTCTCGGGTGTAAAATCCATCGATCCTTTACTCAAATCGGAAATATTTCTTTGTTGCTTTTTTACAACATAACTGCCACAAATGTTGCAAAAACAATCAGGTGAAGTATCACATGCTCTAGAAGCCATCGTAAATTATAATTTACGTTGTTGATTATAATTAATAACAAAAAAAATAAAATGAAACACTTGCCACTTCAACAAAAATCAGAAAACACATGTATACAGTACAGAGTCAGGAGATACACTGTATGAGGGAAGCAAACAAAGGTTTGACAGCTACTCAGTGTTACCACCCGACTAAACTGTGCGTGATGGATTTTATTTGATTTTCTTCGTAATCAGTATACAAAAAACTATAAAAATCACTCATTATATACTAAACAATTTTTCCATCGTAGGTCCGTGAATCGACTACCATAAATCGTGTAGCTGAAAAGTAAAAACTCAACATTTTTGCTCTGTTATCAATGTTAAAAAGTGATACGAAACACTATGCGATACTAAAAACCTAAGTGGAACTTCATATCACGCCACACAAAAGAGCTGAGAAGTACCAAGATTTAGACCAACGTATTCAACAAACTGTAGTGGATTATGAAGAGGAAAGAAAATCTATAGGTCAGTGTTTGAATCATCTTGCATATATTTTCAAATTGTAATGTTTATGTTTTTTATTGCAGTTAAGTGTGTTTGAAATGTTTGTGCAAATAATATGTCAATAAATTCTTATTGCCTATGAAATTATTTTCTGCTCTCAAACGTGTTGATTTAGATATAGTTCTTTTACGTTAACGTTTAGTTACAATTTAATAATAAATAAGCATCGGCAGTTTAAAAATTTGCAATGCCTATAGTAAAGCTCGGAACTAAACAATCTAATTTCTGGTGAGTGTGTAGAGCCGGATTAGTGGTCTCCTGCAGGTCAGCGCACGAAACGGCACTCGAACCAAGTAGAGACTTTGGACGACGCACGAAACGGGAACGTACGAAACGGCACTAAACCTTTTATTATCTCTGTTTTTTCTTTCTTAAAATCTATTCTGTGATTCTTACGTTCCCTAATCTTTATTTTTATTTTTGTCTTTCTTACTTTTAATTATGTAGTTTTTTATAATAATTTGTGGCCTCTTGTATAATCCCTTTCTTTTGTTCTATTTTTCCTCATTCGCCCTTGAATTGTCTAATCCAATATTTTCCTTTACTTAATTCTTTATTGAACCTCGACATTAAATTTTTTATAAATTCTTCAATTTATTTATTTTTGTGTCCTCAAATCTTTTCTAATTCTTCTTTTTGTCAACTTATCCAGCTCAAAATTTTTTATCCTTTTTCTAGAATCTTTTTGTTTTTTAATATTTCTCTCTTTTTCATTAAAGCTTCAGTTTTGTTTGTTTTTCCAAACCATATTTCTTGCTCCTTTTTTCTCTGCTTCCTTTTTGTTTTTATAGTTGCTTTTTTTACTATATTACGTAAGTTATGCATTTGAAACGCATCTTTTTTTTGTATTAAATTATTCCTTATCTAGTTTTCTCTCTTTTTTTAATTTCTTGTTATTGTTTTAAATCTTTTATAAAAAGTTTTCAAATATTCCTATGCTTTTTACCATTCCATGGTCTGTGTCAAATTCAAATTAATTTATAACTTTAATTTTTGTTATTATTTTTCTATTGGTGGTTAGTACAAAATTAATGTTATTTTTATGTGTTTTATTTGATAATTTTCATGTTCATTTTTGGCATTTTTTTGTTTTGAAGAAAATATTTGTTATATATAATTTGTTTGTCTCACCCCTTGTTATTTCTTTCTCCGTATCTATTTTACTATTAAAACCATTCATTAGTTAAACGTTATTTGTTTTGCTTGTTGCTATTTCTATTACTCCATTTATTTAATCGCAAAATTTTTCAATATCATTCTCTAGATCAGCCTTTGTAGTTACATATATTACATTTACTTTTTATGTATCATTCAATTTTAATATTACTGCTGCTACTGTGTCTTAGTATCCCTTTACTTCTTTTATCATTTATACCATATGTCTTGTAACATAAGACCCAACTTCATAGTGTCTCTTCTTTTTACCTTTTGTGTATAGTATATGTATTTATATTTTTATTATATTCCTGAATGTACGATTTTTTTAGTTCTCGTCATTGATTAATCTGGCTGGAATTTTTCTTTATTTATATATATTCTTTGATATTTTATTGTTTCTATTAGGTTTGCTTTAGTAGAGTTTAGTTTTGGCTTTAAATCTTTGGGTCTTTTGACTTCTTTGACTTTCCTTACTTTTTTCCAAAGCTTCAATCTTTGATTCCTGGTTTTTGATGATTTAGTTAGGTTCTGAGTTCTTGCCTATTATTTGATTTGTTTTCTTGCTTTTTTTGTAGAGCTGAAGCGTTTATACATAAGAACTATTTTTATTTACAAGGTCTTTTTACTGTCGTGTTGGCAACAGATTGCAATTAGCAAAAATTCAAGCGTCCTCGCGTTATTAGTTATCGTATGTTGAAAATCGCCTTTATGTTATTTGTCTTTCAATTTCGCTTTATAATTTTTGAATAATTAATAGTCGTTTGCCCTAAATAAATTTAATTACCAGATTTTTTCTTACTGGGGCAATGATCTGTTGCTTATTCGTTAGTTTTCACTTTTTACCACTTTATTCAATTTTAAAGCTGCGTTATCACAGATGTCTGAATTTTTTAAAATACACATCCTGCCATTTACTGACAATTTTATCAATTCATGCTTTTAGAATATTTAGTTCTTATTAGCAAAAACTGAACCATGTGCGATTTTACAGAATCATCATCATTGAAGGAGTTTTGCGAAGATCTAAATAAACGGTAATTTGATGATACAAGGTTAAGGCTGTATAGTGGATATGACATCATCTATCAACCAAATTCAAATAATTTTTTACAAATGACTAAAGATGTCTGTGGTCTAGAATTGTCATGGTGAAGCACGATTACCACACGATTTTTAAATTTTTGATGTTTTTCTCTGATTACTTTGATTGAGCGTTTACTCTACGGTCTTTTCCAATTTATATTACTGTAAAGAATCGATTTTTATTGCCAATTATTATGCAGACTGATATTAAGCTGAACGAGATACTACCTAAACATCAATTCGGATTCAGAGAACGACACTCTACAATTCACCAGTGTCACAAAATCGTTAACGAGATCATAAGAAGTCTGGAAGAAAAAAAGGTTTGCGTCGCAGAATTTTTAGATATTGCTCAAGCTTTTGACCGTGTTTGGCATAAAGGTCTTTTATTTAAGCTAAAACAAATCCTTCCTACCAAAGTTCTATCTCAGCGATCGCTTTTTGTAAACTAAATTTAATAATGATGTTTCCATAATTCACTAAATCGAGCCAGGAGTACCACAGCGCAGTATCCTAGGATCATTCTTGTACCTTGTATTTACGGCGGACATACCAACTACTGATAGCACAACCATTGCCACTTTTGCAGACGATACTGCGATCCTGTCAGTTGACAATGATCCTCAACTAGCTGCTGATTGTGTCCAAACTCATCTAGACAGGCTTGAAGAATGGCTCAGTTCCTGGTGTATATTATTCCGATAAGTCAACACAGATAAATTTGAAAACTAGACAAATCGACTGCCCAAATGTCTCCATTAACAATACCCAGCTACCTGTTCAAAACGAGGTCAAATACCTAGGACTAATACTAGACTCTAAACTCACACGGCGGCCACACTTAATATCCAGAAAGAATCACATAAACAAGAAGATTCGACAAATGTGTTGGTTACTTGGTCGTAATTCTCAATTGAAAATAGAACATAAAATACTTCTATATAAATGTATTATAAAACCCATCTGGACATATGGGATTCAGCTGTGGTGTTGCACGAAGGCCTCAAATTCAAAAATTATACAACTGCAGTCCAAAATTCTACGCGTGATTCTGAATGCGCCTTGTTATATAAGCAATAAAACCATTCACGATGACTTAGCCATTCCTACAGTTGATGAAGAAATCCAAAGATTCAGCACCACTTATTTCCGCAATCTCCCAGGGCATCACAATGAGGAGGTTAACCACCTAATGAATGAACTAGCCGTACCTAGAAGACTGAAGAGGAAACGCCCCACTGATATACAAAACTAAATTACTTGAGTATTACTTATATTACCTTTATCATACATAAATCATATACGGAAAGTGGTCGCTGGATCACTTCTCCCCTCATGTTGTACCTACTAATTATCCTATTTACTAAATGTTCTCATAGAACCAATTGTAAATTTCTAAATAAACAAAAAAAAGTATTATGCTTTGTAACAATGGATGGTTTTTATTATGTTTAAGGTACAAATTGCACATATTGATGTATTATGTTAAGTAAATTGCTTTTAATACATGTGAAACCTGAATATTGAGCTTTTTAACGAACCCAAGATTTTGTAAGTGCATGTCGATGGTTGAAAAATAAACTTGGAGTCTGTTGGTACTCCGGCGCGCTTCGAGGATCTCCATGAAATCCGGAGTGCAGATTTTGAAGACCACTAACAAGACTTCAGTATGTGTATTGTTCGAGAAACGAAAACTTATGTAGTTTGCACAAGAATTTTTATTTAATAAAATAGACGACCAGAATATATAAAAAAATCAGAATGCCCAGTAAACATGTAAACGATACAAAACATAAGATTGCAAAAAAATTTAACAATAAGGTTTACGTGCATTTGCCGAGAACGTGTTGCACGCTTAGCGTTTGGTGAAGCAGTGAGATACTGCGTACTCCGGTATTGCTGTACCTGCAACCCCAAGCATTGTCCAGTATGCCCGCAGGCAGAGAAACTACCCCGATACCTACTTAATATTTATGAATTTATTACTAAAGTTGCAAGTACAGCGTCTTTAAGATACATTAAATAATAAAAATACACGAAATACTGTGTATAATTGTAAATTGTTAGTTTTGACACAAGAACGTCATTCAAGTTAATCAAACATTATATCTTTTAAATGTATGCAGAATGAAGCTGTTTAAAATTTCGCACAAAATTAATTAATTTCATATCGAAACAACCGTTAAACAACGAAGTCTTTAAAAGAACAGATGGCAATGAGTCACCGCAACTCGCAATTTAAATCTTGAATATTACACTCGTCGTGGAACGATAAGGTGGTGACTCAACAGATAGAAACTGTGAAAAGCGAGATAAAGTAGCTTAATTAAGAATGTATCACAAAGATTTTATAACTGAAATATAAAACTCTAAGCAGTACACGTCAATAAGAAAATGTATCCTTAATAACATTATGACCAATTTGTAAAGTATGGGAAGAGGCTTTCAATCACTTCAAATAAAACAACTCACAGCCACTGTTCTTGGCCAAATTAAACGGCTTTATCAGGGGTCCGCTAATTTTGCAATTGTAATAAAAATTTTGAGGATAATTGTTGCACATAATAGTTTATTGCTTGAATGTAGGTCAAGCTAATGTATGTGATATTTTACGGAATCATTGAAGGTGCTGTATGGCTAATGTCTGTGGAATGCCAAATTTTAAAAATAAATTTCCTTAACCGCTCTTCGCGAAGCTTTAACGCATATTGTAATAAAGTATATATAATTTTACTTTTATCTGAAAACCCATTTTCTCGCGCGTATTTTGATATATCATTTGTAATACTAACAAGAGATTATTGATACCCGGCTCTACTACTAAAGAAATGTATGCTTTATTATAGTCACTAGTTCTCATTCATTTACAACCTTTCCAGCTCCCCATTCTTAGTGTTTTTCTATAATGACAACTAGTTGCGCTTTTCCTTTGTAAAAATCCCAAGCGTTACAACAGCTGTTCCTTCAGCATGCTATCAGTACTTTTCAAGTTTTCTTTTATTTTATAATTTCCAATGTGCTAATTTCCACTTTTCTTGTTTTCTTGATGAACTGTTTTTTTCTACTTAAAATTTTTAAACCGATATACCAGGTTCACTTTCTCTTTCATCAATAATAAATTATTTGTTGTTGTACTTGCCATCCATAATATTTTTCCATTTTTCGCTTGTGTTTTCACTTATGTTTCACTAGGACAACGCGCATATTTATATGTTACCATTTACCAAAAGTTGGCAGAATTGAGCTGAACAGTCGTATCGCGCCCGCCTTATTCGACTTTTTTGAACTGGCTGGAGGATTGAGGCAGTAAATACTTTGTTGATTTAAAAAAAAAGCACTTTCAGGAACGAACCGAAAAACTAAAATAGTGGCGAATTACGTCCAAAAATAATTTTTTTGGCTGCATTTTTTATTGTTTTTAATTACTGTAATAAACTTTACGTTTCTCTACTTCTAAAAATCTTTGTTTAAGTAAAAACAAATGGCAACGGTGGGATGACGAACGAATAGTATTATAAGTGTATTAGAAATTATAAAATGGAAACAAGAAAGGTTTTGAAGAATTTGAAAGAGTACAAAATTAAGTGAAACCCAAATAAGTAGAAGACAAATAAAATTTAAAAGAAAGAAGAAGAAACAAAAGCATTGGCGGTAATTATAAAAAAAATTGATGAAATAAAGGAAGAAATAAAATGAATTTAACAGAAACATTTGGATATAAAGCAATAAAAAAGAAAAACGCCAAGATAAAAGAAAAAAGTGAAATCAAGATTTGGTACTCGGAATGTAAAAACAATGTTGTATATGTAAAAAGTGAAAAAAGTAGGGAAGTACAGGGATACTGGTATTGTAAGAAATACGGTGAAAGAAAAAGGAGGAATAGACAAGAAAAAATATATAGTAATTTACGCAGTAGAGAAAAGGCAAAGAAAGAATAGTATGACATCTATAGTAGATAACCAGATTAGCAAAATAATCACAAAGTTCAAGAAGATAAACCAAAGAATATTTATTAAGAATACTTAAAGATAGAAAGTAACCAATATTACAACAATAAATGCATATGCAGTAATAGATGTAGCAACAAATAACAAAAATAGAAAGTTTATGAAAGATTGAAAAATGTGTGTGAAAAGTACCTAGGCAAAACACAATAATGTTAACTACAGATCTTAATGCAAAGACAAAAAATAAGAAATGCCTCAATAATATGACAGAAAATGTACTATTTATGATGTCATTAAAAATAATGGAAGAAGATTATGTAATCTGGTAACACAAATAAATCTGATAATATCAAACAAAATGTTTTAGTACAAGAAATAGCATAAAGTCACATGGCTAATACTGAGAAAAACAAAAGATCGATCATATCCTAATAAAAAAGATAAAAGTGATCAAGACGTATCGAGGTACTGATTACGAGTTAGTAATAGTAAAATTGAATTTGAGAATAGTCGATAAGACAAAATAAAGAAAGATACAAAAAGATCTAAGAAAAATTAACATATAAAGGTGCGCGTGGGTCTGTGTGCAGAAAAAGGGGGAAAAGAGGAGAGAGATAAAAAACAGAATAATATAAAAAATAGTATAACAAAAGCAGCCAAAAAGATAGTAGAAAAAAACCCGAGAACACTACAGAAAATGATTTGACGAGCACTACGAGATACTATTAGAAACTCAGAAAGAAAAAAGCGAGGCTAAAATGGCTATGATTTAATTACTAGGATGACTATGAAGAATTTAAACAGCAATATAATGAAAAACAAAAGGCACAGTTGATAACATAAAAAAGATAGTAAGAATAATACGAAATTAAAAAGCAAAAAAGAAAAAGAGATACTTATACTGATCTAGATAAGAAAAATGGGAAAATCGTAAAAGATACGACATAAATAAAGATAAACATAGAAAATGATTAGAAAGTAGAAAATAAAGAAAGAGAAGGAAAATAGAGGAAATGAAGGTGAAAAAAAATTTAGAAGCTAATGGAACAAATATGGAGTAATAAAACTACACCGGAAGAATAGAGAGCCGAAATTATAATACTAGTACCAAAGAAAGAACGTATAATGTCATGTGAAAAATTACAAAAGAATAATTCTATCGAAATTATTTTCCAAATAATAATCGCGCTGATATTATCAGGATAGAAAAAGAAACCACATAAAGGCTATTCAGATACAAAAGATTGACTATAGGCGTATTTTATGTTTATTTTTAATGACTCCAAATTGTTGTGCAATCTGTCTGTGAAAGCAGACATTAAATACATCTTATGAAAAATACTTAAAACTATTTCTTAAATAACTAAATTATGACTTGAAGAGAAGTGCCCCTATGAGCACACTCAGAAGTTAACTATAACATGTGTAGTATAATACAATTTATATTTATATAATATATGATTAAAAATGATAGCAATTTAGACGAAGCGGGTTGGGAGATCTGTAGGTTTGAACCTTTTCAGTCTTCTTCGCTCTTCATCATCGTCAAAGAGCGTGTTTGCCAGTTGATAGGGTGTGTTATCATCTTGTTTGCATGTTTGGCACTGATAGTTGTGATTTCTTGCAGTACGGTGGGTATGCCTAGGTCTGTGTGTATAATTGCGTTGGAAACATACCAAGGTGTATTTACTATAGCTCGTAAGACTTTATTTTGGAATCTTTGGATGATTTCTATATTTGACTTACTAGCAGTGCCCTAGAGTGGGATACCATATTTCCAGGTTGGTTGTAAAATGGTTTTATAGAGTAATAATTTGTTATCAGTCGTTAGTACGGAGTTTCTACCCAGAAGCCAATACATTTGACTGAATTTCTTCCCTAGTAGTTTTCTTCTTTTGTTAAAGATGTGCGTACGCCATGTCAGTATTCTGTCTAAGCGAAGACCGAGATATTTTATGTTATCCGTGTGCGGTATGAGAGTTCCGTTTAACGTTACACCTGGACAGTTTCCACGCTTCAATGTAAATGTTATGTGAGTTGATTTGGTTTCGTTTGCTTTAATCCTCCAACGCTGAAGCCATTCTTCGAGGTGAGTGAGGTGTGTTTGTAAGTTTTGAGAAGCAGTGATGGGATCTTCGTGTGATGCCAATATGGTTGTATCATCTGCATAGGTTGCAATAATTGTTTGAGGAGTTTCAGGTAAATCTGCAGTGTAGAGGGAATATAGTATTGGACCAAGAAGACTTCCTTGCGGCACTCCAGATAGGACTGGGAGGATGTTAGAGTGAGCTTCTTGATATTTAATTCGAAAGGTTCTATTTGTAAGGTAGGATCTTAGTAGGGCATAGATTGGGTGAGGGAAGCTACGTTTAAGTTTGTAAAGCAATCCGGTTATCCAAACTTTATCGAATGCTTGACTTATGTCTATGCATACGGCTGAACAATATTGTTTAGCTTCGAATACGCAGTTGATTTGATAGACTAATCGGTGAACTTGTTCTAGAGTGCCATGTTGTTTCCGAAAGCCAAACTGATGATTTGGAATGAGCTGCTGTTCACTAATGAGTGGTATTATTCGATTTAGGATAATTTTTGCCAGGTTTTGGTATCATCACAATTTCTGCGACTTTCCACTGACAAGAAAAATGTTCAATTTGTAATGCTGCATTGTAAATATATGTCAGTATTTTATATCATTTTTCAGATAGTTCCCTCAGTACTTTGCCTGTGATAAGGTCAAATCAAGGTGCCTTTTTGGTATTTATAATTGTTTCTATTTCCCAATGATTTGTTTTTTTGATAGGTAAGGACATCTGATGAGGGATGTTCAAAAATCAGTATCAGCTTCTATTGTTTGTGACTGAGTTGGATTAGGTTGAAAAACCTTGGTTGAATGTTCCGCAAAAGTTGTAGCTTTTTGTTGATTAGTCCTTGCCCAGGTATCATTTTGTTTCCTTATTGGTGGAATTTGTAGTTGTGGATGTTTGAGTTTTTTCGTGGCTTTCCAAAGGGAATAATCCGTGGCTTCAGTCGGAGTTAGTCCTTTACGGTAGTCTTGTATTGATTCGTTTCTAGCCTTGAGCAGTAACTTTTTAAGTTCTTTTGCTTTTATATTTTTGCTTATCGGATGGAGCCTTTGTAAGTTGCCATTTCTTCCGAGATTTCCTCTTTTCGACCAGCTTTTCTTTTAGTATTATGGGACATTTCTCTTTTACACGAGGCTCTTCAGCGTCTGGTGAGATTTTCAACCGCGTTCTCTAACTGAGAAATAGTTTTGAGAGGAATTTCTAGATTTATTAAATGATCTAAATTCTTTCGAAAAAGGTTCCAATCCGTCTGTCGGCTGTATAGTGACGGTTTTTTGGGTTTGCCAAGTACCGAGTTTAATGTAGAGACTATTATCGGTGTGTGATCAGAGTTAAGTTCGAGACATGATTCAATTAAGAATTTTTTTGGGTCCATACCTTTTACAATGCAAAAGTCCAGTAAATCTGGCAGTCTATTGCGATCGGAGGGCCAGTATGTGGGTTGTCTTGTTGTTAGGTAACTTAAATTATTTTTTTGAATGGAGAGTAAAAGCTCTCTGCCTTTAGTTGAGGTGGTTCTTGAACCCCAGGTTGTATGTTTTGCATTGTAGTCACCTCCAACTAGAAATCTAGTTCCCAACGTTTTAAAGAATGTAGTAAAGTCTGCTTGTTTATTATTGTGCCGAGGAGGACAGTATATTGCCGATAATGTAATTTCTTCTGTGGCATCCTCTATGCGTACACCAGTGGCTTGTATGTTGGGAATTTTGTATTCCGCTCGTTCATGATGTTTAATTGTTAGCTTAATAATTATGTGTCCCCATGTCCTGTATTATCAGGGTGATTTGTATTATACACGTTGAAATTTGAAATTTTAAAAAGGCTTCTATTGGTAAAATAAATTTCTGAAATTAGTAGTATGTCTATGTTAGCATCTTGGATAAATAGTTTTACTTCTTGTGCATGCTGGCACAAGCCATTTGCATTCCATATCGCAATTTTTAGTAATGGAGCCATTATTTAATAATAAGCTTAGACATGAGGTTTACTAGTGTACTCATTTGATCCATTAAAGTTTTCATCATTTGGCGAAGTTCTGTTAAGTCATTTAAGGGTTGAGCTGTGACAAGATGTGTTGGTTGACTATCTTGCATTACCGGTATGTTGGGTTGTATTCTTGTTGCTTGTGCAAACGTTATTTCCTGTTGAGTTGGTCGAATTGAAATTTTTCGTTCTCTTAGGGTGGGTAGAATTTCTGTTGTAGTTGTTTATGAACTATACAACCTCTGTAATTTGCGGGATGTGATTCATTGCAATTAACACATTTAACGTTAGAGTCTTTTACCTTTCTAGGGCATTCAGTTGTTAGATGTTCTGCGGTACATTTTACACATTTTGGCTTATTTCTGCAAAAATTTTTGGTATGCCCATATTTTTGACAGCGTTTATAGTATGGTATTTCGCGTTTTGTATGTGGGGCCAAGAATTGTACTTTGGTATTTAGGAGTAGGTCAATCTTGTAGATATCCTTATTATTATCATTTGGTTTAAGATCTATAAAGAAGATCGGTAGTGAAATTTTATTGTTTTTTACATTCCATATGTTTGTTACATGATGACCTCTCTCAAGCAGGCATTTAGTTATTTCAGTTGTTTCTGTTGTTGGATGAATGTTTTTAAGTACTACTCTGAAGCTTCTTTCAGTTTTCGACTTATACGTATGAAATTCGGTGTTTTTTTCTATTAGTACCTTTACAATAGTTGTGTATGTCATACTTTCAGTAGGTTGCACCTTAACTTGATCATTGTGTAGTGCTTTGATTACAAATTTGTCTTTAGCAATATTGTTTAATAGATCAATAAGTGGTTTTATTTGTTTTACTCCTGATATGAAGATGGGCGGCGGCTTTTGTTCGGCGCTTTTAGGACCTTCTTCTTCTCCTTCGTTCATGTTATTTTCTTCAGAAAGAATATTATATCTATTGTCTCCTAACCAGTAATCTTGCTCGTCTGTAGTTCTGACGCGTTTTCTACTATATGGGACATGCTGCCATTGATATGTTGTAGCTTGATTTGATAGGTGGGATGAGGATTGTAAGTGAATCGGATTAGGCAAATATAATTGATTACTGTTTTGTGGTTGACTACTATATATGTTTGGGTTTTGCAGGTAAGTTTGTTGTATTGGTAACGGTTGCGAAAAAGATGAGTTAATTGGCAGTTGCACTTGGGAGAAATTCTGATTTGGATCCCCATAAGGCTGACTGGGCACTTATTGCCCGTAAACGGGCGGATAGGACATTCGTAATTTGAAGAAATTACTTACAGTTTATTCCTAGCGCTATTTAATCGCAGGTATGTGGCTGGGCCGAAGGCGCGGCGCGGTCACCGATACCGCGCGAGAATAACGCAGAAAACACTGAATTCGCATGTCTATACTGCTTGAGCTTCAAAACTCGAATGTATTTTATGTAATAAAAGAAATAGTAGGAAAATGTTACAAACAAGATATTGAAACAGAAATTAAAGATTGTAGATTTTAAAGTAACATCGGCAGGTTAAAAATAAGCAAAGCGATAAGGGATGTAAGGGGGGCGCGGTGACTCAGCTGGTTCAACCAGTTGGCTCTGTCCTCTAGCCGGCGCGCGCGAGTTCGTGTCTCGCTCAACCCATGGGTGTGTGCGAATGTCCTAGCATTTAAGTGCATGTTAGTGGGCCTGTAAGTGCGCCCCCTTAAAAAGGGATGTAAAGAATTTGAGTATACCTGAAAAACTGATAAACATGATAGTAATGACTATAAACGGTTCGAAAGCGACAGCAGTTACACATAAAGGTGTAATACAAGAAATGTTTATAGATAATAGAGTACGGCAAAAAATGTATTATCGGCGATGCTATTTAGCCAAGCAATTAAAAGAATAATAAGAAATTGTAACATTAAAGAAACAATATTAGTAAAATTTATTCAAATGGCAGCCTACGCAGACGACATTGCTCTAATAGTAAAGAACAGAGAAAGCTTGAAGAAAGAAATAGCAAATATAAGTAAAAAAACAAAACAAGAAAGGATTAAAAAATTTAAGACAAGGTTAAGTATATGAAAATTACCAATAAAGAAAAGAAAAGTTTCCGTGTGGAGTTGCTAGTCCTACATCGGGCACCTCCACAGGTGGCGGATCGAGGAATGCTTCTCAGATATGGGGGGTACCGGAGAAATCAAATATCCGTGAGCAGCCGTACCATTATTACGAGGTTGGGGCTACTAAATAATGATTTCCTTAAGGTTTCAATTATAGGTATCTAAAAGCGCAATTGTAGCAATAAAAATGGTTTTAGGACTGAGGAATGCAACGGAAAATCACCTCATTACTTTTCGATTTATCATGGTTAAGAATTATACAGAAACGGCCCTCAACCGCGGGCAGATCCTAAACTAAACTCCTAAAAATTAGAAAACGCAGCGATAGAGATGGAAAGATGTGCAATGGCCGAAATCAGGAAAATGCATTACAAGAAAGGAAACTACTATATACCACTCAGAAAATGACGATAACAGACACTGATACGGAATAACTATAATAACTACTCAAGAAGTAAATCTGTAGTTAATTTCATATCCTACTCAGATAGAATAATGATGCTACAACTGCAAACAAAGGAAAGAAAACTAAATCTGATACAAGAGTGTGCTTCGACGGCAGATAAAGATGAACAAGAACTCGAGGAATTTTATACGAGCTTAGAAGAGATACTGAACTCCATAGAAACACGAAATGGTAATCGTTATGGGGTGACTTTAACACCAAAGTAGGAGAAGAACCAGTAGAGGGATATGTGGGTAGATATGGTTTAGGTGACCGTAATGAACATGGAGATCGCCTTGTTTAAGTTTGTCAAAACAATGAAATGATTATTACAAACACTTTCTACCGACTATCAAAACGCAGACTCTATACGTGGAAAACTCCTGCAGATAATCGAAACAACCTAGTTAGAAATCAAATAGATTTGGTGTTATTATCAAAAAGATATATAAATGCCGTTACGTCGACTAAAACTAACCCAGGGGCCGATATTAGATACGACCACAATCCAGTTGCCGTGACAATGTTAATTAAACTAAAGAAAACGAAAAAATCTAATAAAACAATAGTAAATTGCAGAAGGTGAAATAATAAAAAATAAAAGAAAAACAACAACAGCGATAAAAGAAAGCATGCAAAAATAAAAATAAAAAAATTCATGTACAGAAAATATTGATCAATAATAGAAAAACAAAAAAGGTACAATAACAGCAGCTAATAAATATCTTAAACTTAAAAAAAACGAAACATAAAAGGTGGATGACAAAGGAAATAATAATACGTATGGACAAAGGAACAACATATAAGACAAATAATCATAAGTATCAAAGTAATTAAACAAAAACTAAGAATTGGACATTTGTTGTGAAAGAACGGAACCTTATATTTTATTCAAAGTATTGTCGATCGCTAGCCACTACTTTTTTCCATCTTTCTGGCAGAATACGAACACCGCCTCGGAAGAACGGTTCATCTTTTGAGGCTTTTCTCGGCTTCAGTTCATATGGAACCCTATTTCCTTGCTTTTGAATCATTCCCAACGATTTTAAACGATATGAAATTGCTTGTCATATAATGCAATAATGCTTCCAGTTCCGCATCTTCGTGTACCTTCGGCCTTTCTCTACGTTCTTTGTCTTCGACGTCAAACTCACCGTTCTTAAGCTTATGAACTCACTAACGATAACTTCTCTCACTTAAAGCAGCCTCACCATATGCTTCTACAAGCAATAGATGAACCTCTGCTGCAGATTTCTTCAAATTAAAGAAGTAAATCAAAAGTACCCGCAAATGGCGCTTAGTCGGTTGAATACTCGACATTTTCGCACGAAAAAATTATATGATGCTGATACAAAATTGCTAATATTTTAAGGTTATAATGTTGCCAGATGTCCAACCTTACGATATGACGTTTTACATCTGACAATTTCAACCATAACTTACTGATGGGGTCATCTTTTATCAAACGGCGGGGAACTATTTTTACTTATATATATATATATATATATATATATATATATATATATATATATATATGTGTGTGTGTGTGTGTGTGTGTGTGTGTGTGTGTGTGTGTGTGTGTGTGTGTGTGTGTGTGTGTGTGTGTGTGTATAAAAACTTAAAGTAACACACAGATGGGATTCCGAAAGGGACTAGGTACTAAAAAAGCCTTGTTTGCCATGAACGTCCTAACGCAGAGATGTTTAGACATCAATCAGCCTTCGACAGGACAATTAAAACAAATCTTAGAAAACGTGAACAGTGGGAGACATCAGAATTATTCTGTACAGAAAACATAAAGCAAGAATTAAAATTGGTGGAGTGCTAACAGCGGAAATCCAAATATGTTGAGGAATACGCTAGGCCTGTATTCTGTCACCTTCGCTTTTTAATTTGTGCAGTAAAGCTATTTGTGATGAAGCTCTAAAGAAAGCAGAGCATAATAATCAATGGTAAAATTGTGAACAATATCAGGTAAGCAGATGATACGGTTATAGTGACCGAAAATCTAGAAGATTTTCATCACCTAATGATAGTATAAACCACCACTGTAACAATTACGAACTAAAAATATATCTAAAGGAAACAAAAATTATGGTAATAACAAAAAATAAAAATGCTACAGCAATCTAATTCTTGGCAATGTACAAATAGAGAGTGTCAAAAAACAAATATTTAGGAACACGGTTAAAAGACGATGGCAACCAAACGAAAGAGATAAAGTGTCGTATTGAAATAGCAAGAACCATTTTTAATAAGATAAGAAAATTTCTCCTCAACTGTGACGTGAGTATTAATTTACGACTTAGAATGCTCCGCTGTTACGTCTTCTCCACATTACTTTACGGCGTTGAAGTCTGGAACAACATAAAAAACATAGAAGCCTTTGAAATGTGGTGCTATCGACGATTTATAAAAATATCATGGACAGAACATAAAACAAATTTCGAGGTGCTAAATCAAATACAATCAAAAAATGAAAATTGGAATATTTGGGCCACATTATGAGAGGATATAAATACTCATTGCTCAGAAATATAATACAAGGCAAGATTAGAGAGAAACATAGCGTGGGCAAACGAAAAATGTCTTGGTTGCGGAACCTGCGTGAGTGGTATAATTGTACCGCAAGTGAACTATTCAGAACAGTAGACAAAGCCTAGATAACCATGATGATTGCCAAAAAAAAAGAAAGAAAAGTTAACACTAGAGTAATTGAAATAAACAATTACAAAATGAAGAGGTAGAAAGTTTTAAATATTTCGAGACAATAATAAACGAACATTATGGAAAAAAAGGTCCATAAAAACATATAGGTAATTTGGATAAAAGGCTTATAGATCTAAAATGACTAGGAGTTGCCCGCCAAAAGATATTTTTGGCGTCCTATACTGACAATTTTTCACTCGCCTTTCCTCAAATTTTTGCAAGGTGCGAACGTATAAATTTTTAATTAGACCGTCTTTTTCTCTGGATCAGAAACATGGAACAATTTAACGCCCATTCATGGTGGACGTAAGCATAAGCCGCCCATAGAAAATACGTAATACGTAAAGTTGAATTAATGCAAAGCTTAAGCGCTCGTTCATAATGGACTCCCGTAATTTTTACGTTTTACGTTCATTTGCAGTAATTTTTAATTTTTCTATAGATTAATGTTGGCAACAGTAACAGAATGTTTGTTTTTATTCTAAAATAGCTGTACCCGCCCACGCGTTGTTGTGGCTTTGCTTTTACGTCCAACAGATGGCGCCGTTTTTAAAAAAAAATGTTTTTATCTGTCACAGGTGTGACATCTATACAATACAATAATCAAAATATTTAAATAATTCAAAAACGGTTAAAGTTAGAAGGCTGATTTTTGCGCCGAATTAGCAAATATAGTTGTGAATGTGGTGTGCAAGTTTCAAGGAAATCAGGTTGAAGCGTCTAGGAGGAGATAGAATTATAAGTTTAGAAAGAAAGAAAGAAAGAAAGTTAGGGCCATAAGACAATTATATTATAAGATAATGTAGAACAAAAGGATAAGCAAAAAATCAAAATTAAGATTATATAAAACTGTAATAAGATCAGTAATAACATATGGGACAAAAAATATATGCCTTATAAAAAGAGATGAAGAAAAATTAAAACCTTTTGATATAAAAACAATAAGAAAGGTATTTGGAGAAAAAATAAACGTTAGCCATCCACGACGTTAAATAAATAATAATAAAAACTAAGATGATAGGGCCACATAGCTAAAATGAATAAACCTTTAGTAGGCAACAGTATAACAAAATAGAAACCACAAATAAAACCAAGAGAAAAACTAAAGATAAAATGAGAGAAGTAAATAATTAAATATAGAAAGAACATTGGAATTATAAGATGGAGGGAGAAGATAAAAGACAAAAAAGCATAAAGAAAAATATCTCACAAAACAAAAAACACATCAAACTGTAAAGCAATAAAGTGTTAAATAAAGTAGAGTGACGTACATTTATCCTATTTATCTTATTGCAGAAGAAAAGTGATTGTGCTGCATGAGCCTACTAACGGCAAGAATTGGCCACATAGTGCATGAAACATTATCTTCTTCTTCTTCTTCTTCTACTCTTATATAGGCTATTAGACTGTTTCTAACTACATTTCGTGTAGTACTATGAGCCATGTTGGGCGTACCCCGGGCAGGTGGCTAGTCTGACCCGTTAGAAGAAGGAGAATGTACTTTACGACCGCCAAAGGTGTTTGTATGATGGCCGGAGAGCGCTCGATGTTTGCCGTTATTTTGACCTGGGAGTCGAACCCAGGGCCCGCCGCACGTTAGTCTGGCAGGCCGAGGCCTTTACGTCGCGGCTGTCGTGCTCTCATGAAACATTATAGGGGGCGCAAACTATCTAATTACTTCATGATAATTTATGTTTTGACCTATAAAAGGTCAACCGTGACCTAAATCGAAAATCTAAAACCTTTATGTGAGATTTGGCAACAAACCTGTTGAAATGAGTTATTGACTTTTGAAATAGGCTCATAATTGTAGGAGTTGTAATGTTAGTTACACATATAGTGACATTTTTCCAGTTTTATAGAGTAGATTATTTCCTGTAATGGTTGCTCTTTCAGTAGCAGAATATATATTTGTGTACGCCTTTTCTGTCACCGAGAGCACTTTTTGTGCTAGCTCACCTGCTTTTTCATTGCCTGTAACTACGCAGTGCTCTGATCCTCTGATACTTTATCTCTTTCGTTTGGTTGCCATCGTCTTTTAATCGTGTTCCTAAATATTTGTCTGATGTGTCCTCGGCGATATGCCCTAAGGTCCTTGTTTCTGGATTCTTGAGCCTCCTCGAAAAGTTGACCCATGGGCAAAAGGGCCGATTCAATTATATAGCGGCAATGAATTAATATTTTATGGACCGAAGCAGGCATATAATACCAGGGATATTTTTCGACGTAACGTTTTGCGGTGTCATAAGTGAACCTGCCAAATGCTTCGGCATTAATTTTAAAACCAGAAGCTAATGCCTATAAAAGAATACCGCCGTGTTTCCATCATTAGGTGTTCCACTTCCTCCTGACCTAACTTTATCCACAATTAACCCTAATTCATTTTTGAACATTGTTTGAATGTTTTTACGGGCTGTGAAAGTCTCTAATTCTTCCTTGCCTCTGACTTACCTTTTTTTTAATTGAGTCTATATGAGATGTGCAGAAAACACTCAAAGAATCTTATCCACGCATGAAGCGTTAATAATCCAAATGTGAATGTGCCTTCATCTTCATCCCTTTAAACTATAGACTCCAATTTATTCATTTGATTTGGTGTCGCCCCACACACATAACATTTTTGTGCTGAAGAAGTTGAAGTAACCGCATTGCACACTTTCCCGTTTCTGTTGTCACCATTGCTCTGAGAAAAACGGCGACTATTACAATCCTGTTTTTTAATAAATTAGTTTGTCTTACCTGTGTTACTTGTAGATTTGTTATTTGGTTTTGAGTACATTCCACTTCTTCCCCGGCTAAATTTACAGTATCCTTATCGGTTTGCAGTATCGCACAGATGAGGGACGTGGATTTTGACATACTACAATTTTGTGTCCATCTCCTGTTCTGCCAAACAGTTGAATAGGCATTATATATAGACGTTATAAATGATCGGAACCACTTGTTTCACCCACGAATTTTTGTTTATTCTCACTGTGACCTGTACTCCCGTTGCAATCCCATTTTGAAATTAAAACAAGTGAATTGGACATATCAATAGGTACAATATCAAAAATCTCATTTCAATTCAATTCAATTATTCTTTGTGCAGTATGGTCTAGAAGTGCTTGTATGCCTATTTCAGCCACACATTTCGAAACAACAAGTTCTTTATTAAGATAGCATTTTTTTTCGCGCGCCTGGGGCAATGGTAGCTTGCAAATATGTTCGCGTTTTTTAATTTCGGTTCAATTCTTACTCTTTGATATTGACTTTTTGTAAGTGTAGTACTGTTAAACAGCGCCAAAGCTTCATCATCTGTATACACCATTGGTATATGTTTCTCGCGGTTTTACCAAGCCTCTCTTATACGTGATGCTCTTGTAGGTGTCGTATTAATAACTTCACTAATCAGTTGTGCAGCATCACCCCCACCGGATGTTCGAAAGCCCATTTGCGCAGCATATGCCAATTGTTGTAGAGCAAATGCTTCCCGTAGAGATTTGGGTTTTCTTCTTTTTGTCCAATCAGAACATTGTTTGAAAGCTGCTTCAGGTCGATTTGCATGAAATGTTGACAAACTGGCTTCATCTCCAGAAGTCTTGACAGGTACAAAAGGCAATAAAAACTCCTCATTTAACCAGCTGTAGTTCTTTTGAACAAAGATTTTTTTAGTCCTTCTAGCAGTTTGCCTCCTTTTAGTGAACGAAGTACATAGTTGGTAAATTCGATGTTCCGTCTCTTTTAAGAAGATGCTGGCATTTGTCTCTTGCATCCTTGCCTGTTTCACTTTGCCAAATTTCAAAAAAATCGTTTCGTTTCATAGCAGGTGCTGTAATATGAACATGACGCATTATAGTATGCAACACGAATTTGCGAATATTTCCTAAAATGGCAGATTTAGGCAGCTAATTTTTTTTGACACACTTCTATAACCATAAACTTTCATTCTGTACAAAAATTACAACGTGACTAATTTTGTACGCCTTTATACTTTTTAAGGGGCAAAGTTTATTTGAATGGTACGTCTAAACAAATAGATGCATAGAAAAGTTATAACTTACCCAAGATTCTACGATCCATACTGCATTGAAGTATATACACAACTTCAGTTGAAACAACAATACTTTAAATTTATCACATTTAACAGTATCCACCAAACCTACTGGAAAACTTGAGAACACTAACTTCATCTACCCTTTCAGGTAAAATTTATTGCACTCCCCAACAACCCTACTCTTTCTCGTTAAATACTGTCGCATTATAGAGTCATTCTCTGAAATTCATAATTTGCAATTTTGTCCGCATTTACCCGGTATCTGTCCCACTGTGTAGAGATATAATGTATGTAGGTGATTTAAAAAGAGAAGAACCTGTGCAGTGTTTAGAGGATATTTTTACAACTTTTATGGAACAATCTAGATTTATCCATCAATTTTGATTTCTATTCTTTATGATGCATATTAACTTAGAAAACAATTTTCATAACCAATTCGCAAAATTATTTGAAGAATTTAGTCCAGTCTATAAGAACTACATGTATTTACATGCACATTGTTCTGGTTCAATAATATGCTACTTTTGAGATTCTGTATTATTGTGGAAAAACCTCCTCGATCTCTGCCAATTCACGTATCATGTACTTTGAATTAGAGTTAATGTAACCTGCAATTTTTTAGTGTTGATATATGTGACCACATTTGCAATGGGTAGCCTAAACGATTGAAAAACGGTGATGCAGAGTCTTTAGTGACGAATCCAGGTTTTGTCTGGAATTAATGAGAGACACTGAACAGCATATAAATTTGATTTTTATTTTGAGCAATTAATAAAATTGATGGAATCATTGTGTTGGTAGAAATCATCAGCATGAGATTAAAATATATTTTGTATCATTTCTGGTACTCTAAATATAATAAGGAAAACAAGGAAAGGCGAAACAAAGAGGATTAGGTGGAAGTAAAGGCAACAGTCAATATCAACAGGTTTGAGAAATATTCAGAAGTAAATTAAAAACCTACAAAATTGAAGAATTAATATGATAACACAAATTGTGTGAAGTCAGAAACTCAGATGTTACGATATATGGATGCCGAGAGCTCCTCAACAGAGAAAGGTAAAAGGAAAAGAATAAATAAAGAGAAAATGTTTGGCAAAAATAAAAAAAAACTCTCAGGTCACCAGAAAAGTCGGATGAACAATAAAAGGAAAGAAAATGATGATCAAAACACATCAGACAAAAAAGCAGAAAGAAGAAATGAGACAAAAAGGCCAAGAAATCACTAGAAAAGGTAAGAAAATCAGAGAACAAAGAAATGAAGAAGAAGAAGATGGAGAAAATGTAGTGATAAATATGATGAAGGTTATTAAAAAATTACGAAACGGCCAAAGGAAACAAAGAGACCAAATGGAAGAAATAAGAATAGATTAGGGAACTAAAAGAAAAACAAAAGCAAAACTAAGGAATAAAATAGAAGGAATAGAAATAAATGAAAAAAAACAAATACGTGTTGCTCTCGAAAGACACATAACAGAATTTTTCCATTTCATTTGCCACCTCAGTCAAAATTATGGTGAATAAACTCCATTTGGCAATCACACTATCAGACATTCCACGACCGTGTGTCAATACACCACTACTTTTCATAGCTTCCATTAATACGTGCTGTATAGTCATATCCGAAAAAATGCCAGACTAAGCTTTGTCAGTTCTCCGTATTGCAAAGTAGTCAGATTTGATAAATTTATCATACTCAAAAATGTCCATAATTGATTCTAATTGCATCATATCTTGACGATAGATGTGGCTACTTTTGGAATATAAGTGATGGCCACTTGCGTGAAAGTACGGCAACATGCTTTTAACGCATTTCAAATGCAGATTCTAATTTCTAATTCTTTCTGCTTCTATAAAACGCTTCACGATCATATTAAAATACTGTATCCACAACTTAGCTGTTGGTCATTTTTTAATGATTTTTTGTAATTGATCAATAAATTTTATTTTTATAAAAGCACCGACATTTGAAAATTCTTCTAAATCATCATCGATAGAGTTTATTTGTTCTGTATATTTACATACATACGATACTTTTTTCTCACTCAAAAGTACATCTTCAAATAATTTTGAAGCTAATGCAGCTTGAACTACCTCTTATTGCTCGCGAATAAGCGTGCCCTTGAAGTGGTTTTTCTGCCGATTTCTCTGCGTTTCATAATAAACCTAATCGATTCCAAAAAAATTATGAGCATGTGGAAACCCTCCAATCTTACCGTGACAGAAGTTAAATTATAAGGATCATTGTTTGGATCGATACAAGACTTTATATCACGGGCCTTTTTTTCTTGATTTACATCTTTAAGCTGCTTCAACAAGAACGGTGAATATCGTGTTGTAATCACTTGGAAGGTTATCAACGAAAGGAAGAGAAATTATTTTTGATGTTTCATAATCAATATTTGCATAAAATTCTTTATGAAATCCACTCCATCCTTTTGTTTCAAGCGGATTTCTTGTTTTTTTATACAACCAAACGAAGTAAGTAGTTGAACTATCAAATGAATCATCAATTATGTCGAAATTTTGAAAAGTCAAATTCTGTAATCCAACTGTAGGACTCATATCAAAGTACTTGAATGGCAGAAATCCAAATTTTCAAACTTCTTTTGCTGCGGGTAATTTTTTTGATCTTGTAATAGCACTCGCAGACGTTACAGATGAAGAAGGTGTAACACACATTATACCACCAATGGCATGAAACGTTTAGGTCTCGGAATTGGTAAAAAACTATTTTTTTTAATTTCAAGTGTGTTTTGAAGAAAACTTTTGAAATAATGATTGTCCAGCAGCTAAGTGAAAGAGATTTTGTGTAGCGCAGAAAATTGTATGGCATAATGGACGGTATTCTTACAAAAGATGCAGATGTCACAATATTCATGAGTGATGAAGCCTATTTCCATCTACAAGGTTACGTTAATGTACAGAACTGTCGGTACTGGGCGTCGGAAAACCCACATAAACTACAACAAAAATCTCTCTACAGGTCAAAAGTAACAGTGTGGTGCGGCATCTTCAAGATAGGGATTGTTGGACCTCACATTTTTGAAGAATGAGGAACTGCAGTTACTGTGACATCAGCGCGCTACGTTTAAATGTTAAACAACTTCCTTCATCCAGAACTTGAAAGGCACCGAGTGAACATGAGGGAAATGTGGTTCCAACAGGACGGTTCCACAGCTCACACGGCGAGAGCATCCGTGCAAGTGGTTCGACAAATGTTCCCAGGACATATCATTTCTCGATTTGATGATGTTTCTTGGCACTCACCCGATCTGTCGATGTCCGACTCCTTTTTGTGAGGCTACTTAAAATCAAGAGTATACATGACCAAGCCCCGCTCAGTCGATGACCTCAAGATTTCCATTCGTCACGAAATTGAGGCTATACCGAACAACATATTGGAGAGAACCGTGCGTAACATTCAGGAGATGATCCAACTTTGTATCCGGCAAGAAGGACGTCTACTCCAAGACATTATTTTTCGAACCTAATTAACGTATGTAGGTACAGATTTCAAAAATTCAATAAAAGTACTATTGAATGCAAGTTTTATTTTTTAATAAAACCAGGTTTCAGTTATCCAATTGTGAAAAACATGCGTTTCCTCTGCTCCACCCTGTATTTCTGAACTTAAATATGATTCAAAAGTTACTAAATTTAAACGTCGCTACTCTCGATAATCTAATTATTAGAAATCAATAATAAAAATGTTGATTTGTAAATAGATTTTTAAGAAATTATTAAATTTTGCTTTTGACTTACCCTATATAATGATGTTATTTTATTGTTATTATTTTTCAAATAAAACTAAATTCAATTATATTTACGTGTATATTTGCTTAATTGATACTATTATAAATATCAAAGTTTGATACAGTTTTATATAAACCAATTTTTATGACGTCACTTCCTCTGCCAATGTACACGCAACGCACAGCGACCATCTTTCCACCTTTCTACGTTGTAGCAGGAAGGACTGAAGTAAGTTTACCTTTTGAGTTTTATTTTGTGTTTTAGTTTTTGTATAGTAAATGTGCAATGTATAGTTGTATATATGAGACCATAAATTACATAATTTTCTTGTTTTTTAAACTTAACCTTACAAGTTTTATGCATGTGCTGCGATTAGCCTTGAAGTAACGTAGCTGCCGGCTTTTTGTGATAATCATGTTTATTTGTGCATGATAGTATGGCAGACGCTTCTCCAGTTAGAGGTGGTTTTCGAGGCGGTTTTGGCGATGCACGTGGGCGTGGTGGCGCTCGAGGGCGCGTCAAGGGTCGTGGTCGCGGCAACGGTCGTGGTCGCGGCAAGGAAGATAAGAAGGAATGGGTGCCAGTGACCAAGCTGGGTCGGCTGGTGCATGACGGCAAGGTCAAGTCCTTGAAGAAATATACCTCTTCTCGCTGCGATTAAAGAGCACGAAATCATAGACCACTTCATTGGGCCCTCGTTGAAGGATGAGGTATGTTGACTGATAAAATGTTATCCGATAGTGTAAGTCTATAAATGATGAACAATATCTCACTTTTGCGGTTTCCACCAGAGGATTTTTATCCTATGGGCTAGTATTCTGATTTGCATAATGAAATTCTAGTGCTTCAATGACGTTTTTAAAGTATTTCATAGTTTCATCTTAATCTCGTGTAGGTTTTGAAGATCATGTGCCTGTGCAGAAGCAAACTCGTGGAGGTCAACGTACTCGTGTTAAGGCTTTTGTAGCTGTTGGAGACAGCAAGGCCATATTGGTTTGGGTGAAAAGTGCAGCAAGGAAATGGCGACAGCTATCGGAGCTATTATACTGGCTAAATTGTCTTGTGCCTGTACGTAGAGGTTATTGGGGCAATAAGATCGGTAAGCCACACACAGTGCCCTGCAAGGTGAGTTGTAAAATTTCAGCAGTGATTGCAGTCTTCTCATGTTTGGAATTTATAGGTCACAGGAAAGTGTGGTTCTGTTGCTGTGCGACTGATTCCGGCACCGCGTGGTACTGGTATTGTGGCTGCCCCTGTGCCAAAGAAATTGCTGCAGATGGCTGGCATCGAGGACTGCTACACGTCTGCCAGGGGATCAACAGGCTCATTGGGTAATTTTGCACAAGCTACCTATGCAGCCCTTGCCAAGACGTATGCTTACCGTACGCCTGACTTGTGGAAAGAAATGCCGCTGACCAAGACGCCTTATCAAATGTTTGCCGATTACCTGGCAGAGAACACGAGCCCGTCACTGGCCAACATGCTGCAGAAGCAATCTAATGCCTAATCTAATTCCTGTAACACTAATTCTTGTGAAAATGAGAAAATAATGCATTTGTCTAACAGTGTTTATTATTTTAGGGATTAAAACTTGTCTGCTAATTATTTGTAACATTTTCCAAACTACAAATTTTATAAACGCATTTATTCTGAATATTGTGTGGAATGTAGTTTTAAGTGACAGGAATTGAAAGGTCCATTGTCTTGTGAATATATGCATGAAAAGGTATGTATAGTATTTTAGTCAACAAAATTATATAAATAAAAAAAATTCGATTATTCAAAAGGATAAAAATAGCATTTTGAGGTGGTGCAGCAAGAACAGCTTGGCACATGGCGGATGGATGAGCAGTAGACGAGCATCCCTCTCACTGCCGGAAATCACTTGCTGTCTGTTCCTCGTTGTGTTCAGATCGTGTACAATCCAGTGAAAATTATTGCGTTATTAAACACGGTTAAAATCAGAGCTATAAGCTTGGTTTAGTTTATATTCATGAATGAAATAAATATACCAAGTGTAATGATTCTTATCAATTTTACCATTTCTGCTTTTAAAATATTACTTATCTGGATAAGAGGTTGCCTAGTGAAGCTTAAAAGTAAAAGAAATGAAATTTTGTGTTATAAAATTGGTAAAATCTAAATTCTTTATGCACTAAAAACCCACTGTTTGAGAAGTGGAGTTGACCGGTTTTTGCACCGAGCCTTTTATGTCGCAGAGTGTACCTACCCCTTTCCCAACTGAACCCGAAGCAATGTCCTTGTCGAACAGAGAGTCTCTCACTTCATCTGCGCCGATTCACATGCCAAGCTATGCTTGCTGAGTTGTAATAAATAAATTAAATTTCCTTTGCCAATAATCTTCTACAACTTGATATAAGTAATAATTTGTTAGTAGTTTAATGATGATCGAGTGCCTTAATGTCTTATATAATCAAAACCCTTTCTCTTGGTTGGTGTTCTTTTGTGCTACTTTTGTCTAAATTAATTTAAATTTTTTTCTTTTAATGTAATTTTACCTTTAACCAAATCATATTTATTTCTTTACTATAGTTCTCCATCATTGTTCTGACTTTAGGTCCTCTACTAGTTTTCTTTTTAGTATATTAGTTCTAACTTTCAATGGTTTGACTTTTTGTTATAAATTGGTACTATCTGTAATTCTTGTCTCATTTCATTTCTATTTATCTCTTTATGTAGGGATGCACTCTTAAATGTTCCATTTCCATAGCCTACTTTCAGCATTAAATAAAATTGTAAATGGGGATGTGTACAGTTTCCTCTTGTTTTGTTGTTGTATATCTTTAGCTATAAACAGTGTTTACAAAATAATAATTACAATTGAAAAGGTAATTCAATTACTACAGTAATTCGGTTGGTAATTACTGTATCTTCTATTGTAATTACAGTTAATCTAATTACATTTTCCAAATTACATTTGAATTTCTAGTTGCTGGAATAGAACGTGTACAAATCTTACATTTTAAACCCATATAGGTAGCTTGAAGTTTGAATATCACAATATCAGGTAGGTATCTATCCAACTGGAGGGTGAATTACTTTTCTCAATAGTTATTAGTTGTTACAGATTAGAAAGTTTGTCCCATCTGTGAAATAATAAGCATTTCATTTTCATTTGCTAAAAGTTCGTAAACTCGACAAGTTAGGATGAACAATGGAAAATTGCATTAGTTTTAAATTGTGGTATATTTAATGTTGTTTCAAGTAATGAAGACAAAATCGTAGCAAAATGGCAAATATGTGTAGGTACAAACGTCAGTTTAACAAGTGGATCTCCCAAGGCAACATCCAATTTCCTAACGCATGTAAAGATACAAAAACTTTTCTTTTATTTAAAATTTTCATATTACATTCTTTTTCAAACTCACCTAACCAACTTTAATTCTATAGTGAAAGCACCTATAATAGAAAGATTGGGCTTATGTTATCTGCCAAAAAGATGTCAAACAGACATTATCTTCCTGTGATTTCGAAGACCAAAATTTGAATAAGGTGATGATGTTGTGCATATTTAATCTGGTTGCAACAAGTGATATTCAAAAGACTAATTTCGCAAGCAAGACTGTCTTGAAAAAAATGTATTATAGTGTTTCTGGTGAACATTATTTGGAATATCGTCAGTAGTTTTTGATTGTGTTGCAATGATTCTCGAACACTTAAATGTGATGAACTTAAGATTTCTAAATTGAAAACGATACAGCTAGATTTTTGGATGAATATTTTATAGTTATGAAACCATTGGCAGTAGCTCTCGATACTCTTAGGAAGAAAAGCAGTTGTACTTAGGACTTGTTTTTCAACTGAACCAAAACAAAATTGGAAACTTAAAATTTTGTTCCGAGTTCTGTGGATCTATTGTAGCAAATGTGCTTTGTCCGTATTTTGGACTATAGTAAAATCTCCAGTAGGTCATATATTTTGCAACGTGTTCTTTACCTGCATTTAATCTCAATTGATTTATTTTTTTATCTTTAGTGATAGAATTGATGATTCGCCATCATAATGTTGATGTTGATGTTGATGTCACCTTCCCTACCAGTAGCACGAAGAAACGCAATTGCACAAAATGCTATTGGTATCACATATAAGATGCAATTGCAGTTTGTGGCAATTTGACATTGCATGTGCTACCGGTATCTTTACCACCTGTTCCGAAAACTGATGCCATTGTGTTAACAGCTCTGCTTTCATGTCTTTATCCTAACTAGCTGCAGCACGCTGTACGTCCTAAAAGAGGATCCTTCTACATACTTTCTAGTTTTCTATAAGTCCTAGTGGTTGGAACCTTTTCTCCTGTAATAATTTTTGTACTTATCCGTTTCATTTTTAGTTTAAACTTAAACACAACACCCTTCGGATTTGAATGATTTCGAAACATTCCTATTTTTAATCCGTTGTCTCAAACTGCGAACTGACTGCCCCAAACACCATCACGTCTATCTGATACACATCCGAAAGTCGCCTGCTGTCTTTCCTCTTCTGCAGCGTAAAGCGTAGCTCAAATACGTTTTCCTGTCTGGTTACCATATGGAACATGTCTCTGATGTCCACACCAAAAAACACTGCGTTGATAGAACTTCAGTATGACATTGATTAGAGGGTACATCGCCGAATCAAGGCATCGTCTAGGCTTACTCAATTAGTTTTCGTTGCATAGTTTAAGCCCGTTCTCAGTTTTTCCGGTATGTTTGGGTTTATTCTTACAAAATGAAAAAAAAGATCACTTTTCGTTCTTCTCCAATTAGTTTGTGATAGAACTCCTTCTCACATACATCTCAATTTTAATACATGGTGGCTAGTTTTCGTCTTTGTCTATCTGCTTTTCCAGGAAATTCTGCCTTTTGATTTCAGGCAGTACAAGGTCTTTTGACTTCCACAGCATCGGTGCTACTCAGAATTCTTATTTTTTGGCGTACTATTCTGTTAATTGTTTGGCTCGTTGATTGCTTTTAGATAATAGTAACTTCTTTCTGTTGATGATTCCAAGCGGAATTGCTTTTTGACTAGCTCCTAAAAGGCACTGTCAGGGTTTACTCCTTCCGTAGCACATAATGAGATCGTTTTTCCTGCGATCCCGGTTTTTATATGTCTTTGATGCAACCCAGTCAAAGTAAATCCAATTTACAATTAGTGGTTTTCACGTCCCCCCACAATCTTTCTTTCAATCATAAGAAAATAGTGCTCGAAAACCGATAACAATTATAGGACGTTTTGGTAACAGTAGCAGCGCGTTCTCCAAGCGAAGCTACTTTTCAACCATTTAAAGTTAGATAGAGTTTGAGATCCGTCTTCCTCTGTACGCCCTCCAACTAAGATTTCTCGGTCTCATTCGCGCCACAAATATTCAGAGATGCAATTCTAGAATTCTTGTCAATGTCGAAGTTTTCTCCTTGTCATTCCAGATGTAGTAAACAATACTCTCCATCAAATTCAAAAAAGTTTGAGATCTCATCGTCATAATAATGGACACAATCCAAGAAGGCATTTGCCAAGATACCACTTTTTGGGCCAACAAGAATAATGAGAACAATCGTCAGATAGACTCCCAATTATCACTCACACCAAACACCTTCTTATCTGCTGTTGAACTTTCTCCATTTTCTGTTTGTTTGTAAGTGTTGTTTATTTTTTTTTGTTGCCACCTTTCTGATTTGTCAACTTCTAATCAGCATCATATAACAGGACATGGTAACATTTTCTGCACCTAATGACATTGCAGAGAACATAATGGGGGACATCTTGATTTTCTATGGGCTTTCAAAAAAAAAATGAAATATTTTTCAACGATTACTGATTTTTATTTACTTAAGTTTTTTGGTGTTTCGGGGCTCTCCTTGCAACCAATTGGGAATTTGCACTTTAAAAGCACCATACAATAGTCACGGTTCTTTTTATTTCTGCGTCACGTCTGAACGCCGCCTTAGATATTGGGCCATTAGTAAAAATTTTTAATAACCGTAGAGTTTCTTTTGTACGGAGATGGCGTTCTGTGAAAATCACCTTTTGCGCCTTTTGCCTACACGACGAGTCCTGCAAAGACACCACTAGTGAATAGCACAACCGACAACGATTTGCTCTTGGTCTTGAGCCTGGAGTATCGATGTGTACGTGCTTTCCTTAACTGGCCACCTAGCATGTGATGCAGGCAAGTACGAGGTAACGGATGCGGTTCTAGCTGTTGGAGTCGATAGCAGCATTTTCTCAAGCTCTTTGCGCTCCTCCTTGACGTTGCTGGAGCCCGTGGGTGGCGAAACAAGTAGTCAGGGAGTTCGTTCACCTGTCCCCGGTAGTGTTCGATGTTTAATGTGAATACTTGCAGAGAAGGGGGCCACCGCGTCAACTTTCTGCTAATCTCCCTGAACTACTAAAGATACTGCGGAGCTCAACTGACATTGCGATAGGTGAACCGGTGTTTTTACTTTTACTTTATTTTATATATATGTATGTAGTATATATATATATATATATATATATATATATATATATATATATATATATATATATATATATATATATATATATATATATAAAATAAGGAAAGTAAAATATATCCCAAATGTCAGTTGAGCTCCGGTATATATATTTAAACAAGTTAGTTCACGGGATGAACCGCGTCTATTTTGAGAAAATTCTCGATGTTTCGGCATCGGCTTTGATGCCATTTTCAAGAGGTTAGCTCATCACTCGGGGCAATCGGCCTACTCCCCAAGGAGAGCTATGAGTCTTTGAATAAGACTGAGCTTTCGTGTGACCTACTTGATCTTTTATAGGGCAAGAAGTGAAAATTTGTTTGGCGGGAGATGCGTTGGGTTGGGGAAAGTTTGTAGGATTAAGGGTGTTGCGTAATTGGCGGTGCGGAGCAATAACAGGACTTCCACATGACAGGCAAACGCTGGCTGTCATCTCTTGTGTTGAGGCACTGTGGCGTTTTTCTATTTCAATTGCCTCACGTACTATTCTGCTGGTAATGGGAAATGGGGCAATGGTTTTAGCCCCAGAGAAATTAATTTTGTGGCCTGTTTTGCTGTGTTTGGCAAGTGCCGAACCATTATCGCCTTTCCGTACGGCCAGAGAATGCTGTATATTCGGCTAGATATTTGCCGATTTGTTTGACCTATGTAGGTCCTTTGGCAGTCTCCACAAGGTATTTCATACATCCTTGGGATTCATTGGGGCAGTGATCCTTTGCTGAGCGAATAAGCCCAGATATTTGGTTATTGGTCGTAAAGACCGTGGGATATTTTGCCGCATTAGTATGCGGCTTATTCTATCGGTGATGCCTCTGATGTAAGGTAGGAATGCTTTTGTTGGTCAGGAGGGTTTTGGGATTGAGAGTTAGTGTTTTTATTTATATTTTTGATTATATTGGTTAAAGATTTGTTGGAATATCCATTTTGCAGAAGTGTCGTGGTAATGGATTTAATTTCTGTTTGGCGATTTTTCGTATCGTAAAGTCTGATGGATCTGGTTATGAGGAATTTTGCAACCGAATGGATTTGGGCAGGGTGGTGATGGGATTTGGCATTTAGGTAGCGGTTAGTGTGAGTGGGTTTTCTGTAGACAGTGTAGTAAAAGCTGTCATTAGAAGGATTTCTTTCCCCAACCCAACGCATCTCCCACCAAACAAACTTTCACTTCCAGCCCTATAAAAGATCAAGCAGGTCACACGAAAACTCAGTCTTATTCAAAGACTCATAGCTCTCCTTGGCGAGTAGGCAGATTGAGACCCTGAGTGAAGAGCTAACCTCTTAAAAATGGCATCAAAGCCAATGCCAAAACGTCGAGAATTTTCTTCAAAACAGACGCGGTTCATCCCGTGAACTAAGTTGTTTAAACATAGTTAACCGCGGAACCCTATCCGAACATGTGTGTGTGTGTGTGTGTGTGTGTGTGTGTGTGTGTGTGTGTGTGTGTGTGTGTGTGTGTGTGTGTGTGTGTGTGTGTGTGTGTGTGTGTGTGTGTGTGTGTGTGTGTGTGTGTGTGTGTGTGTGTGCGTGTGTGTGTGTGTGTGTGTTGTGGTGTGTGTGTGTGTTTGTGTGGTGTGTGTGTGTGTGTGTGTGTGTGTGTGTGTGTGTGTGTGTTGTTTTGTTTTTTTTTTTTTTTTTTTTTTTTTGTGTTTTTTTTTTTTTTATTTTTTTTTTTTTTTTTTTTTTTTTTTTTTTTTTTTTTGGGTGTTTTTTTTTTTGTTTTGTGTGGGGTGTGTGGGTGTGGGTGTATTTAAGCATTCTGTTTTAAATACTTTAGGTAACTTGTTTAAAATACATTTCATTGTCGTTTTCTCCCCTGTCTTAACGCGTACAAAGAGGAAAATATAAGTGGCGCTTTCGAACCCTTATTGTTAACCAAGGAGTCGGAATGGTAAAGTTACATTGCTTTTACCATTCGTCCTCTTTCGTTCTTCACCCCAAAATTTATGTACTAGAAATTCAATATCTTCAAGTCCCGTCGAGCACGCCGTACCATCCTTTTCTCGAAGCCACTCAGGGTACATTCTATTCCCAGTAATTTCGTTGCGGAAAATGTTAGAATCCTGAATAAAACTATCTATAATCCTAAATTAACTAATATTTAACCTATAGTTTATGAACTAGTGGAGTCGAAGTTTTTAATTTTGTCACTGAACACTCACCGATCATCAAAATTTAAGGTATTCTAGCAGACACAAACTTCAAATTTTGAATTCAGTTAGTGTTTAGTCTATAAAGGAAAGGCAAAATGGAAAATCCCAAAATTTAGTTCCGTTTTCTAAATTTCAGTCTTGTTTTCTTTGGGTTGGAATTAAAAAATCAGTCAATATTAACACTTCTTTGCGTTGGGGTTAACAATGAACTACTATTCATTAAAATTAATAATAATGATTAATCTTAAATTACGTTCAAATAAGGCACCGCGCTCATGCTGAAGCTTGCCACTGTAGGGTTGGAGTGTTCGGCGCTTGGGAATGCAGAGGGTGAGGCTGCGCGCTCGAGTAGGGAGTCGAAGAATCAAAGCAAACTCTTACCTATCGTGTTTCTGCACTAATAACAAACTCGTGCGTGGAAGTGCCAAGGTACCTTTCCTACCCAACTTAATCTACCATTTGCAGTAAGTACTTACCAATAATAACACAGGAACGGCATAAACTACTTACCGTAAAAATGAATGTTTCAATGGAATCTAAAATATTGTACGTAAATGACGATCCCTTTCCACACCGAGTTGTCCCTATACCTGGAGATGGTTCGTGTTTGTTCCATTCTTTGTCATTCAAGATGTCGTATGACATTAGGCGTGCTATAGTCGAGTATGTGGTAGCGCATTGGTAGAGATGCAACTTTATACGTGTACGAGATGGAAAATTACATTAAAGTACCACCTACGGTTCCGTATCCTAACTTACAGTAGCCGCCGCTTTGTATCCGTTTACTTTCGAGGTTTACGAAAATGGCAGTTTGAGAGGATCGTTCGGTGATGATACTGAAGCCAGTGAAACGTTTACAATTATCTGGTATTTTTAGGAAATTATGAAATTCTTCTTCCTAATACTAGTTCTTCTATAGTATCTTCTAATAATCAGTTAAATGAATATACTTTTAATTTTAACTCACCAATTTGTTGAAACTTTCCTAAAAGGGAAGGCCTAAAAGGTTAATAGAGGAAAGCCTAAAACTTCGGAACAGTTCGGTTCTCAACAACAAAAACAGCTGCTCGTTATCGCCAGAACACCGAAAACCAAAGAGACATTTACATGTTACAGTTCTTCAATACGTTAACAAGCAGCTGTAGCGCGTTTAACTGTTTCCATGGAAGTTAAGGAGTTTCGGCGTTTGAAGCAGATGCCGTTGATTGATCGAGGTAAATCTTAAATCTGGTAGGAAAAAATCGAACGATAAATTACGATTGCAACTGAAAAATTTCAAACAAAATTACTCAAGCAGTAACAAATAAAATTAAGGACAAATTGGGCAGAGAAACTGATAAAGTGCACAGTTCACAGCAGACAACATGCTCTAGGAACTTTAGTAAAACAATTGATAAAATGAAAAATTCAAAATATCGTTAGAAAATTAAGCGCATACCCTCCAGATAGTACGTTACATGACAAGTTGAACTTTCTGGGAAAATCAGAACATAGGAATAACCAGAAATCATATTACACACAGAAGCCTACAAAGTGTATGAAACAAGATAAAGCTATTGAAATTGACGATACTGAAAAAGCGGTTATTGGGGATGCAGGAAAACATAGTAATGGTCTGGTTTCCTTGCAGTGATTTTGCGCTAAATGAGAACATTATCTAAACTAACGAAATTCTTCGAAACTTAGTTAACAAAACAGCAGTTCAGTATTACGCATTCACTTGAATCTTTTAACTTATATCAACACTTTAAAATCGCATTTTCCTTGCCTAAGAACAATTTCGAGAAATCTATCACGTATAGAGCGTTTATAACTTTTGGAAGATATAGATGAGTCGTTAGAAAGATCGGACTAGAAAAAATAAAGGAATACGGAAAATAACAAAAGTTGGCAGTTTGGTTATGGAAAGTAAAGTCGCATGAAATCTTAAAGATGAGATCATAGATAAACATAAGGCCGTTCAAATGTCTGAAACTGAAATGTCTTTGTTACTCCAAAGCTTGAGTGCATGTCATGTATCAAACTTTGTTATTCAAGAGATATATCATTCGTGAACTGCTTAAGAAAACCTATTGATACTATGTTTGGAGTAATCTACTCATTATTACAAAAAAATAATCTAAGTCAAGCCACACATTTGTCACCCGTGCTACAAAATTAGAGCAAATCAACTGCCGTCGATCTATGTTCTAAACGTTATACTGTTTCACCACAGATAATGAGTTAAATGAATATGGAAAGATATTAATTCAAGGCGCAAAGCATTTCAGGTGGTAATGTTAATGAAACCGTCGCAAACAAATATTTACCTAATCAGGATATGGAATATTTTTTGTTATAATGCGAAAGTGAATTATGCACGCAAAAAAATGCATTTATTTGATGAGCTTTTTGCAGACCTAAAAGAATATTTTATTTCTCGCTTAATATATGGGTCGCTGATCACGAACACGATGCTTGAAAGTGCCTCAAACAATTGGGGCATAATGCTGGGATGTTAAAAACTCAAATTTGTTTGTTTTCTAGTTAAACTGTCTATATAGGGTTTTTGGTCTGCTGATACGAATATGATGCTCAGAAAAATGCTGATCACTTGGTTAACTGGGGATTATTTTGGGAAACCACTAAAAGTTGTTTTTTGACCATCCCAGAATTAATGCCCCAGTTATAAACGTTTTAAGCATTTTCGTGATCAGCAAAAACTCATAACCGGAAATGAGCTTATTTTGTCAATATTAAGCGAGAAATAAAATTATTTTGGGCCTGCAAAAAGCTCATCAAATAAATGCATTTTTGCACAAATTACTTGCATTAAACAAAAAATATGTGGTAAATTTTTCTGATGCTCTTACGAATCGAATGCGCCTTGGAACATTTCGATAGTGTACCCTGTTTAGAGTTTGTGAGCGTCTAGCGCCTTTATAGTAGCATTGCACCAGTTATTTAATTTAATTTTTTTTTATTTATTTACTATTTGCGATCTATACACAATGCAAATTTGATAAAGTATTAAATGACATGAAAAAGGCGTTAGGATTAACGTCCAGTGACTTAAACCTATAAGTAACTTAGAAGCCGAGGAGATGTGGTTAGATTATTACAGTGGGCAACTAAGAACTACGATTTTGATTGCTAAGTAAATCTATAAGGTAGTTGTAGTGGTTTAACTCATCTTTGAGTATCCAAACTGTTATCGAGTAAATTCAGCGCAAGAGGATTGCTGTGAGACTCCAATTTACTTAGGTATCGCTCACTGAGTTTGGTAATGGTTTCTTTCACTGTGTCCACTTTTAAGTCGCGCAAAATATCAATTTTCTTAAAAGTAGGGTGCGTCACAATTGACGTAGCATTTTGTCTGAAATCTTTCGATGATTTGAATATTGGTGTTTGCTGCTGACCCCATAACTCTATGCCATGGCCATATTGGTTTGAATGCAACCTTATAAACTAAGAGTTTATTTTGAAGTGACAACTTGGATCTTCTACCGAGCATCCAGTAATGTTTGCTGAACTTGATCCCCAATTGTTTTCTTTTATGCCAGATGTGGCCCTCATGTTAACCCTTGTCGAGGTGCATGCCGAGATATTTTACCTCCGCAATCTGCAATGGTGTATTGTTGATATGGATTTGCGGTGTATTTCCTCTGCATTTTGTAAAGGTGATATGTAGCGATTTGGTTTCGTTCAGTCTAATCCTCCTCGCTTGGTCCATGTCACTACTTCGTTTAGATGTGCTTAGCATTTTAACGGCTATTTCAGAATTTTTGTGTTTCGTCAGGATGGCTTTATCATCCGCAAATGTTGCTGTTAGAGATTGTGTGTTGGTGGGTACATCAGCTGTATAGAGCAAGTATAACGTAGGTCCTAAGACACTGTCTTGTGGGACTCCAGAACGTGCCGGATACAGTTTACTTAGTTGTTGTCCGTATTTAACCTGGAAGAGTCTATCCTCTAGATAGGATTTCAATATAATAAAATATGGATGAGGCAGTGTATGTTTCAATTTATAAAGGAGGCCATCATGCCACACTTTATCAAAAGCTTTGCTGTGATCCAGGAACACTGCCGTGCAGTATTGCTTCTCTTCGAATGATTGGTTGATGTAGTCAACAACTCGATGAACCTGCTGAATGGTGGAATGCTCATATCTAAAGCCAAACTGATGATTAGGTATAAGATTTAGCTCTTCTATGATAGGTGTTAGTCTATTGGCAAACAGTTTACTTATAATCGGCAAGAGACTGATTGGTCTGTAAGAATCAGTTAGGTTTTGTGTTTTACCTGGCTTAAGAATCATAATTACTTGGGAGACTTTCAATTTTGCCGGGAAGTAACCTATTCTCAAAATTGCGTTGTAAATAGTAGTTAACATTACGAAACCTTTGCGGGGGAGTTCTTTGATTATTTGCCCCGTTACTAAATCAAAGCCTGGAGCTTTATTTTGGTGAAGATTTGTGTTGATGATTTCGCGAACTTCTTTTACCGTGAACAGTTTTGGCATTGGCGACATTTGAAAGAGGGCCTCTAGATATTCCCGGATTTCAGAATCTTCTTCAGGTTACTGCTGATGGTAGTGGCTGGAAGAGTTTTTCTAAATGTTGTGCCAGTAGTTCAGCTTTCTCAGAGTCAGTTCGTGCCCAGCTGTTATCTGCTTTACGCAAGGGGTGAATTGGATCATTCTGGCGTTTTATCCGTTTAGTCGCTTTCCATAGGGAATAATTTGAATCTTGCTTTGGACTTAGATTTTCTAAGTATTCTTGGAAGCTTTTGTTTTTGAGGTCCTTTATTAGCGTTTTAAGTTGGTCTGCGACCTTGTTATAGCGCATCCTATCGGATGGATATCTGGTCCTTTGCCATGTTTTCCTTAATTTTCTTTTGGAAATGGATGGCACGTCAGGTGTGGCTTCCCAGGCCGCCTCTTGAATTACTTGGGTAAGGTAGGCTACTGCTGATTCAATGTCTTCGCTATTTTAAGCGAAATTTTATTTTAGTTTATCATGAATCAGGGATCTAAAGTAGCACCAGTCTGTTCTCTTTTAAATAACTGCAGCTTTTCTTTTTCAATTACAGTGGCGCTGACTGTAGCTAAAACTGGGGTATATTTGATGATAGATCGGAACATGAAGAAATGTTAAATATCCGGAGCGATGTCTTTAGTTACGAAAAGTCCAAGAGATCTGGAATTTTATTTACATCCTTGGCCAATAGGTTGGTTCATAAGTAGAAAGGTGATTAAGATGTAAGTCCTGCATAACTTGACTAAGTATTCTACCACGTCCTGGAGCAGTGATGCGTGAGCCCCAGAGCACGTTTTTCGCATTGTAGTCCCCACCTGCCATGAATCTGCTACCTAAGGATCGGAAGAGCTCAATGAATCCTCTTTGGTAGTAGGGTAGCTGGGGCAGTATACTGCCGAAAGTGCGAGCGGACCGAGCCAGTCCTCGATAACTATACTTGTAGCTTGTAGAAAGTTTTTTTTGAATTTCGGAAGTTCGTAGTGTTTAATGCCTTGTTTAATCAATATTGCCGTACCTCCCTCGCTTGTCTGTCAGAGTCCGGGTGTTCAGTGGAGTATATACAATAATTTTGGATTTTAAACCGGCTTGTTTGTGAGAAATGGGTTTCCGAGATTAACATTATGTCGATCGTATGGAGCTTGAGAAAGAGTTCCAGTTCATGTTTGTGGTTTGGAAGACCATTGGCATTCCAGAGGGCTATTTTATATGCTGGGGTCATTTTTGTTTTTAATTAGTTCTTCTCTTAAAAGCGCTATTTGTTTTGTTAACTCAATTATAGTTTGTTGTTGAGCTTGTATCGTTTGTTGCATTGCTGCAATAATGGAGGTTAGGTCACCTGCTTGTTGTTCTGTTGTGTTATTGTTTGAATGTATTGATTGTGTACTTATTGTAGGATGATGTTTAGATAATCTGAATTATTTGTCTAGATTTTGTGGTACGTATATGTTATTTTGCTCATTGCTAAGCTCTTGTATTTGAGAATGACTAGATTGTTGAGGTTGATGTGGTTGAGATTGGTGTACTTTATTGGATTGGTGCTGGGCCTGTTGAGGCTGCAGTATAATTTGAGTGGGTTGCCGTTGTCTGTTGACAGTTATAACTTGATTCGGAAAACTTCTATTTAAGATATCTACATAGACCCTACAGCCTTTGTAATTAGCTGGATGTGCGCCACCGCATAACACACATTTTGCCGGTTTACCATCTTTTTTATTTTTAGGACAGGTACGGTAGTCATGTAGCTGCGCACATTTGACGCATCTGGCTGGTCTGGTACATCGGCTCCTCGTGTGTCCGTAACATTGACAATTCTTACATTGTGGAACCTGGACTGTTTTTATAGGTTCTTCGAATGTTACTAGCTCATTTCCTATGTGTTTAATATTGAAGATTTCTTTGTTATTTAGATTACGTTTAACATCGATGAAGAAGGTATTTTTCTTCTGCTTTGTTTCTCTGTTTATGACGTTCATGATGTTTACCACCTCGTAACCCTTTTTCATTAATTCTTCCTTTATTGAGTTAACATCCGTAGAGAAATGCATATATTGTAATACAACTCTGCTAGTTTTTCCTCATCTAATGAGTAGGTATGTCTAGCTACTTTATTTTGATCAAGAACATCTCTGAGTTTCTTATAATCTTCAACGCTTTTGGTTTGCAATTTAACCTTATTTCCTTGCATTATCTGATAGAAGTAGTTCTTTTGTCGATGTGGCTATTTACAAGATTTAGCAATGGGTTTATTGCTGTTACATAATGTAGTATGAAGGGGAACTTGTGGAGTGTTTACTTTGTTATCTTGTTTGATGAGGCTTCTTCGTTTGTGTTCGAGAGAGTTTCATATCTGTTAGTGACAGCAGTTTGTAAAATTACTTGCTTTGTTTTTTGTGAGGAAGGATTGTTATTTTTCGTTTTCCTGTTACGGGTTCTAACTTCTTGGAAGTCATTAAACTTTATGACTTCAGATTTGTCACTGCTGACCGACATGATGTCTTCATTGAGAATGGTGTTATTAATAGGTGTTCGTGAAGTTGTGCTGTTCAGTGAGTAATTCATTGACATTGTTGTATTAAACGTTTGTATATTGTTAAATGACGTATCTTGGTACACGAAGCATTTCACTGTAGGTTAAATTTTGTGGTTGTGTGTTTGTTAGATAGTGAGATGGTGCTTCCTGTTGATATGACTGAGGTGTGAGTATTTGCTGGGGGTTTTGCCAGTGAATTATTTGCTGGGGCAGCTGATATTGAGGCTGCCACTGCATTTGCGTTTGTGGATTATAAAACATGCGAACATCACTATTATTTGTTGTTTGTTGCGGAAGCTGGGTGTTTGGATATATAGGAGCTCCCGAATTTGTGTTGTACATGTTGAATGTTTGTATGGGTTTAGAAAGTTTTGTTGTTACCTGATTAACAGCTGTGTACATGATTTACAGCTGAACACAGCAGATAACAACGGCACGGACCCGATACCGCGCTCGATTTCTGTAGGTTATCGCACTCTGGGCACACACTTCCGTACTCTTGCTGGACGAAAGTAAAAGATGCCCTCGCTGGGTGAAGGCCCTGGTTACTGGCCGGAGAGGCCCTGGTTGCTGACCAGAGAGGCCCGGCCCGCAGGTGCCGCTGACTCCGCTGAAGCCCGTCCCGCTGGTGCCGCTGGCGCCGCTGAAGCCTGTCCCGCTGTATTGACTCGCACGACCATACAGGAACAGAACTCGTGCCAAACTATAATTTAAGTTTGTTAGGTAAAAATGTAGAATTATAATTATGCAATATGTTAACCTGCAACATACATACTTTTTTTTCTCAAACTCTTCACTGTTTAGCTGATAACCCTTTTTCATTGTACCGGTGTCGCCACAGACATTTGCTTTGCCCTCGTTACCGCCACCCGAGTATTTCCGGAGACTCGAATTTCGCGGTCGCGAAACGTCACAAGTATTTTTTGTCTGCGTATAATTATGTTACAGTCGTCAACCTTTAGCACTTAATTATATTTAATGTTTAAAGATTAAAAATGCCACCCCAAAAGTAAATACCGATCTAGCATCTTTTTACATAAATATCAACGGTAATAAAATTATTTTTTGAATAATATTTGAGTGTACCTAGATCGCATAAAAAATTAATTTATGCTTACATTTCACGGTAGGCATTTTCTTGACGATAACTATATAAGCCCAGAGTGCACAAATTACCGCGGGGTGGTCCGATGTTTCCTGGGAGAAGGTATTGGTAGAACCTCTAAACTCGCCCTAAATTATCATGGATTAGGCGATTTCTGATCATGCGTGCATGCTACTATTAATTTCAAAGTTACCATGGAAGCGACTATGGCCATCCTTTTGCTTCTTGCATCATTTCAAACCGTAAGTAATTTAACCGATATAATTAATACGTCTCAAGATAAAATATATAATTACACATAAATATAAATATCTTTCACACACGCACACGATACTCGGGAAGTATTTTAATGTTTTTTCACAAAAGATCTATTTTATGATAGCAGTATGTTTTACAAGTTCTTTCAATAAGTAATTTTAACATGGTTCAAACGCGCGCAGTGTCTCATTAGAGAAACGTGCGCTTGCTTCTGTAGAAATTATTTCCGGACGAAAATATTTGACAGAGAATGCAAGAAATCTATAAAATATACATTTACGATAAAAATGTGAGTCTACAGTGAACTGAAACCAAAAACAGCATGTAAAGAAGTAGCCATTTGTGTAGTAGATTATGGTGACACCCTTTCGGGATAATCATATATATTCTCTAGCATTATATGTCTAACAAAAACAAGCCATTGGTACTTTATATTCAAATACTAAAATAATAATCTCCAACTTAGTAAATGTTAGAGTAAAACTGAAACCCATCGAAAACATAAAATGTACAAAAATGCAAGTCTCGCAACGCAGTCCTTCCACTGCAAAAAGTTGTAAGATCTCATGTAAAACCAAGTCATCAGTCATCGTAGTTAGTATCTATGGAAGCACCTATTTAACAACTTTGTCATAAATAGTGATAAATAGTGATCGTATCAATATTAGACATGTTTATTTCTAGAATAAATATAATAATGACTTGGAAATCGCTTGCAAACATAATAACATAAGAAATAATCTAATTTAAGTAATATAAATTATGTTGCGATTGCCCTCTGACGACGTAATAAAATCCAACATAGCTTTAAACTTGTTGTCAATGAATCTGAAAGTAGAGACGGGATCTAGCGCAACTAACTCACTAATGCTCTTGTTCGCCATTTCAGGACCATTAACATCCTTTAGATATTCACCTAAACCATCCCACATCCATTCAGAAGGACTTATGGCAAGGAACCATCGATTCTCATTTTTTTCCAAAACTGTTCCGTGTTTCTCAATCTATCAAATATCGCAGTTAAGTCACCTTCTAACTCATCTTTATTAAGCATTTCAAAATATTGTTCAACTGTGATTTTTTGCTTTTGATTAAAACAGTTCATTTTATAGAATATGCCTGAATTTATTGACGCAGATTAGCATCATTTAGTAAAAAAAACAGGTATTGTTGATTTAAGCGAAACTGAGAGTGCTTTGAAATTAATCTGGCTTTAATAAATTCACTAGATGTTAACTTTTGCTAGCGAACATAAAACTTGCCATATTTATCTTCTACATGAAGATCAGGGAAGCACTTCACATCTAAATATTTATCTCTTGAATCAATCGGAGCAGCGTTAACTTTAAGCATTTGGTATAGTTCTGAAATGGGAGCGTTTCTCCTCCTTTCGAGAAAAGGATAAATGGTGTATTGTTCATAGTCAGTCTCTTTTTCTGGGGTAACTTGGGTTAGTAGTGCTCCGTTTCCTTCAAAACGTTATCTATCTGAAATTCTGATCGATCTAAAATATGTTGCAAATTTTCATTTATCAGCTAATTAACTGGTGAGGTGAATGTGAAAGTTGTATTTGAGAGTAAAGTATATATATATATATATATATATATATATATATATATATATAATATATATATATATATATCCATACCTACCATGATATAAAGTTTAGGGTTAGTAATCGGTTGTTCTGGTCTAGGGAGATTTTTCATTGTTTCTTCAAGTGGCAACAGAAGGTGGAAAGTTCTGCCTTTCACTTTTTTCACCATATGCTGATTAGGTAAATATTTGTTTGCGACGGTTTCATTAACATTACCACCTGAAATGCTTTGGCGCCTTGAATTAATATCTTTCCATAGTCATTTAACTCAGTTATCTGTGGTGAAACAGTACTAACGTTTAGAACATAGATCGACGGCAGTTGATTTGCTCTAATTTTTTGTAAGCACGGGTGACAAATGTGTGGGCTGCGACTTAGATTACCTAAATAAGGGTTTTAATAACTTATGACCACGTCAAGGATAAATTTTTATATTTATACTTGATATGCATTAATTGCTTTAATCGTTTCCTTTCTACAACTTCGCGGAAAATTAGAATTTCAAAGACTCGCCCGTATATGTCCTGGCGCTTTCGCTTTATTACTGTAACTATTTGTTATTAAACAAGCGGCAACAATTTTGCACCGCGTCGTTCTAAGGTATGAACATATTTCAATGATCAAAATAAGGGTTTTAATAACTTATGGCTACTTCAAGGGGAAACTTTTATATTTCTACTTGAGATTCGCTTTGCGACCATGCTAGTGAGTAGATGTGTACGCTAACCCTCTTGCTTTGAAGGAGAACGGACGAATCTACAAGCCAGCCCGTGCCTGCGCTATCAACGGCAACGACCACAGCCTTGCTTAAGGTCAGCCGTATTTTACCTGTTCCAATTTATATTTTCTTGGGCCGCTCTTGGAAATTTTACTTTTCATTATAATTTTTAATTTTAATTTCCTGTTTCCTATTTCCTTTTAATTCCTATCTCCGTATAATGACTTTGTGTTTGAGCTTCGTCGCGTAAACACGTACCGAGAACCACTCTGCGAATGCGATATCAAGTGTTATCACGGACCCGCAAATAAAAATCACAATCGCTTTCAACAAACTTAAAACTAGTTTGATAGTGTACTTTATTCAATCAATTATAAACAGATATGCAAAACAATGTAATTATTCTATAAACTGTGGTTCCATCCGGGACAGGTTTAGGAAATATTAACGCCATGAATAGTCCTCAATATTATCAACAAACCAATATGCAATGGCAACCAACAACAAACGTTCCCATCGCACCTAATCTAATACCTCAAACATCATCATTCCAATAAACACCTACCAATTACTTTCTCCCGCTAGCCCAATCACAAATGCAATTTAATTATACAAATACTCCAAACCCAAATTAGAAATTGCAAATAATGTCATCTACAAGCGAAGACGAATAAAAAATCCTAACAACCAACAAGAATGACTGGCAACTCATACGTGGTTGTAAAAGTTGGGCCACGAAGTTCGAAATATAATAAATGCACGGCACAGAACGACCAAGGAGCCACTTAATCTATTCTTCGTGGACTTGGAACCAGCAGCAAACAATAAAGAAGTCTACAAAATAAAAGGACTTCAAAACAAAATTATAGAAATAGAACCTCCGCGAACAAACAAAAACAATATAATTCAATGTACAAGGTGCCAACAATATGGACACTCCAAAACATATTGTAATAAACCTTTTGTCTGCGTCAAATGCGGCGGAACCCATAATACCACAACATGCACGAAAACCAAGGCCACTCCGCCAAAATGTGCGTTATGCGGCGGGGATCACCCAGCCAATTATAAAGGCTGCGAGCACTATCATAGATTAATAAGAGGAAATAATAGAAACAACAATGGATCATCTATTCCACCAATTGCCACGAGAGCATATACTCAAAAATTAAAACGTACACCACACTTACAACACAAAACTTACGCCAAAATGGCAGCCAACAGTACAAACAATGCAGACAGTACAACTAGTGTACTAACAAAATTCCTAGAGGAATTCAAAAACCTATTTAATCAGCTAATACAACAGAACAGCATAGTACTCAATATGATTACTATGCTTGTAAATAAAATGAAATAAAAAAAATGGCTAAGTTTCTTAGGATTGCCCATTGGAATGCCAACGGCCTTCCGAGCCACAAATTGGAAACAAAACTATTTTTGGAACATAATTTAATCGACATCTTCCTAATCAGCGAAACGCACTTCACTACTGGAAGCTATTTCAACATTCCCAAATACAAACTATATCACACAAACTATCCAGATGGTACTGCCCATGGGGGTTCGGCAATCCTCGTGAAAAAAAATGTAGACCACTATGAACTTCCAAAATACGAAGAAAATCACATACAAGCAACATCTATAAAAATACGAACCCTTCCATACGAAATAACGATTACTGCAGTTTATTGCCCACCCAGACATCAACTAAAAAAAGAACATTTCGAAACATTCTTCAAAACACTTGGACCAAAATTTATAGCAGGTGGCGACTACAATTGTAAAAACACTCTATGGGGTTCAAGGCTTACGACTACTAAAAGTAGCGAATTAGCTAAGGTCATTCAGAAAGAAAACTATTCAATTTTATCTACTGGGACACCAAATTACTGGCCGTCTGACCCAAGCAAAACACCAGCTCTGGCTATTCGACCCTATTTACAGCAACTTTTGACTAGTATATATCCTTACTACGACTTGGGCTTGTGGTCGAGTACGTCTATGGAGAGCATTCAAAGAAAGGTTCAATTGATGCAGATTGAAAACGGCACCAATTATAAATTTTTATTTTACTTGGACTCAACGGCTACGGTAGCATTTCGTCATTCCGATGGAGACATGTATTGGGTAAGCTTTGTATATTCTTAATATTTTCAAATTTATGTCGCATTCAACTTCTAGGCTAAACCCTTAAGTAAAATATACGAGAAATTCCCGCACTTCAGCAATCGTAACACGGTCATTTGTGACGACCACACGGAAAATTTTCATTTTAATAGAATAAATAAAGATAATATCTTCTACATATAGTTGGGGAAAAGGACTTTTCCAGAATTAACCACAACAATTGGAGGGAAGTCGCCGAAAGCAAGCTGCCAAGCACCTCCTGAAATATTCTCTGTACTGTACTTATTTCTGTAATATACTTTTAGAATCTGCTACAAATGTAAATGCATATGTACTATTTTGTAGGTAATAATACAAAACAATAAATTACATTAATATTTTTCTTTATTTTGCAACTGCCTCTGAAAATATTCAGGAGCCTGTTAATTCAAAAAATATTCGACGAAATCATCCATTCACTGGAGATAAAAATTGATCTAATAATGGTACTGTAATGAAAACCAGTCTAAAGGAGGCTGGAATTTCAAAAGGTATCTAAATTCAAACAAAATTTTATTTTTATATTTCTTTATAACAACAACAAAACGGAGAAATAATGATGCAGATAACAATAAATTAGATGCGAAAAAACCCAAAGTTAACTCGGACCAAGCTAGAAATAAAAATAAACAGTCTAACAATTCAAACAAACCCAAAAATCCGAATAGAAATATCAACAATCAAAAGGACAAGAAAAATTATATAACTAAAATAAACACAGTCGTCACTACTCCCCTCTCGGACGCATCAAATGAAAATTCATTTTATGGATCTAAAGACTTGATATCTTTTATTGCTGATTCGGGAGCAACCGAACGTTTAACGAATTCCGAATTAATTTTTTAAAACTTAATGAAAT